>JACEFZ010012227.1:542500-647500 GCA_014155875.1 Cepaea nemoralis | reverse complement strand
GCGGTAGGCAGAAGATCTCTTTGTGTGTGTGTGTGTGTTCGTGCGTGCATGCGTGCGTGCGTGTGTGTGTGTGTGTGTGTGTGTGTGTGTGTGTGTGTGTGTGTGTGTGTGTGTGTGTGTGTGTGTGTGTGTGTGTGTGTGTGTGTGTGGAGACAATGGCTACGGTCATTGACCAGTATGGCCACTGCTAAGAAGGAAAGCAATGGCAAACTACCTTCTTCACAGATGTCAAGAACATTATGTTTTGCGATAGCATCGACATTCAGAGAAACGGCGTAAATGGGTGCTCCATAGGAGCAGCCTCGCCCGGTAGGGATAGTCATGTGCACCAGGGGACTCCAGACCGTCAGCAGGCTACTAGGTGCAAAAGATTATTATTAAAGATAGGAACCTGGAATGTCAGAAAAAAATTATTGAGCATGTTATGAGAAGAAATAAATTGGAGAACTTGTTGACAACTGGCAAGATCAAAGGGAGGAGACAAAAGTGAAGACCAAGAATTAAATACCTGGATGGCTTGGCCACGTGGCATGGTCGAGACAGGAACACGGAGCTGATCCACGTCTCTGGTGATCGAGTGAGATAGCAAAACATGACCGCCCACGCTTATCGGCATGGCACATGATGGATGGATAGCGCAAAAGAACAGATGGATCATCCCGGCCTGGAACGAGTGGTGCTGCAGGGAGTGACCAGAGAATCTGGCCGACACTCGGAGGAAAGGAAAACACAAACGGACACACAATCAGAACTGCTGCTAGTACCATTAGTAGTGGGACTCTTCGCTGGATGTTAAAGATGAGGATGAAGCACGAATGGGAATGTTCCCAATGCTGTGATGTCAGTTCTTGACTCACCTCAACTGAGGGGGGCGGGGGAGGGGGGTGTGTTGGTTCCGTTTATATTTATTAAATGTTCTTTTTTATATAGTCCATGTCACGTGGTGTTCGTTGTCGTGTTAATGCGCAACTTCCTGTCACGCATGCCGCCAATCATATCTGACACATGTTTCTCCGCGGCAAAAAGGTCAGGTTGCCTCTCATTTTATCGTCTGTTTAGTCTTTCCATGTCTATCTTCTCTTCTCCCGGTTTCATTGCCTCTCTTTCACTATATCTCTTCCTTCATGTCTCTTCCCCCGGTATTTCTGACCCTGTGTCTTTTCCTCTGTGTGTCTTCCATTGTGTCTCTTCATCTGTATCTCTCCCATTGTTTCTTCCCGTGTCTCTCTCCTCCAGTCTGTCTTCCACAATGTTCCCGTGTCTCTCTCTCCCTGCTGCTCTTCCCGTGTCCCACTCTCTCTGTCGTTCTTCCCGTGTCTCTCTTTCCCTGCTGCTCTTCTCGTGTCTCTCTTCCCATGTTGCTCTTCCCGTGTCTCTCTCTCCCTGTTGCTCTTCCCGTGTCTCTCTCCCCCTGCTGCTCTTCCCTTGTCTCTCTCTCCCTGTTGCTCTTCCCGTGTCTCTCCCTCCCTGTTGCTCTTCCCATGTCTCTCTCCCCTTGCTGCTCTTCCCATGTCTCTCTCTGTCGCTCTTCCCGTGTCTCTCTCCCCCTGTTGCTCTTCACATGTCTCTCTCTGTCGCTCTTCCCATGTCTCTCTCTCTCAGTCGCTCTTCCCATGTCTCTCTCTCTCTGTCGCTCTTCCCGTGTCTCTCTCCCCCTGTTGCTCTTCCCGTGTCTCTCTCTCTCTCTGTCGCTCTTCCCATGTCCCTCTGTCTGTCGCTCTTTCCGTGTCTCTCTCCCCCTGTTGCTCTTCCCATGTCTCTCTCTCGCTCTTCCCGTGTCTCTCTCCCCCTGCTGCTCTTCCCGTGTCTCTCTCTCTCCCTGTTGCTCTTCCCGTGTCTCTCTCTCCCTGTTGCTGTTCCCGTGTCTCTCTCTCTGCTGCTCTTCCCGTCTCTCTCTCTCTCTCTCTCTCTCTCTCTCTGTCGTTCTTCCCGTGTCTCTCTCCCCCTGCTGCTCTTCCCGTGTCTTTCTCTCCCTGTTTCTCTTCCCGTGTCTCTCTCCCCCTGTTGCTCTTCCCGTGTCTCTCTCTCTGTTGCTCTTCCCGTGTCTCTCTCCCCCTGCTGCTCTTCCCATGTCTCTCTCCCTGTTGCTCTTCCCTTGTCTCTCTCTTTCCTTGTTGCTCTTCCCTTGTCTCTCTCTCCCTGTTGCTCTTCCCTTGTCTATCTCTCCCTGTTGCTCTGCCCGTGTCTCTCTCTCTGTTGCTCTTCCCGTGTCTCTCTCTCTCTTTCCTTGTTGCTCTTCCCTTGTCTCTCTCTCTCCCTGTTGCTCTTCCCTTGTCTCTCTCTCTCCCTGTTGCTCTGCCCGTGTCTCTCTCCCTGTTGCTATTCCCGTGTCTCTCTCTCTCTTTCCTTGTTGCTCTTCCCTTGTCTCTCTCTCTCCCTGTTGCTCTTCCCTTGTCTCTCTCTCCCTGTTGCTCTGCCCGTGTCTCTCTCCCTGTTGCTCTTCCCGTGTCTCTCTCTCTTTCCTTGTTGCTCTTCCCTTGTCTCTCTCTCCCTGTTGCTCTGCCCGTGTCTCTCTCCCTGTTGCTCTTCCCGTGTGTGTCTCTCTTTCCTTGTTGCTCTTCCCTTGTCTCTCTCTCTCTCCCTGTTGCTCTTCCCTTGTCTCTCTCTCCCTGTTGCTCTGCCCGTGTCTCTCTCCCTGTTGCTCTTCCCGTGTCTCTCTCCCCCTGCTGCTCTTCCCATGTATCTCTCCCTGTTGCTCTTCCCGTGTCTCTCTTCTCATGTTGCTCTTCCCGTGTCTCTCTTCCCATGTTGCTCTTCCCGTGTCCCACTCTCTCTGTCACTCTTCCCGTGTCTCTCTCCTCCTGTTGCTCTTCCCGTGTCTCTCTTCCCATGTTGCTCTTCCCGTGTCTCTCTCCCCCTGTTGCTCTTCCCGTGTCTCTCTTCCCATGTTGCTCTTCCCGTGTCTCTCTCCCCCTTTTGATCTTCCCGTGTCTCTCTCCCCCTGTTGCTCTTCCCGTGTCTCTCTCCCCCTTTTGATCTTCCCGTGTCTCTCTCCCCCTGTTGCTCTTCCCGTGTCTCTCTTCCCCTGCTGCTCTTCCCGTATCTCTCTCCCCCTGTTGCTCTTCCCGTGTCTCTCTTCCCCTGTTGATCTTCCCGTGTCTCTCTCCCCCTGTTGCTCTTCCCGTGTCTCTCTTCCCCTGTTGATCTTCCCGTGTCTCTCTCCCCCTGCTGCTCTTCCCGTGAGTAGTGTAGTAATGTGGTTATCCAGCGTATTTTTGAGGAGGGAATTGATATTCCTCCTCCTCCTCAAAGGGCGATAACTCTTTTTCCCCAAAAAGGTAGGCGTGGTCAGAGGTGACGTGGTCTAGTGACTCATCATAGGTGACGTGTTCTAGTGACTCATCATAGGTGACGTGCGTGGTCAAGTAATTATAGGTACGACATAAAAAATACGACATAAAACATTAAAAATAAAAAACAAACAACTCAAGTAAGGTATATAATAATTTTTAATAAAACATATATAGAAAAGAAGAAGGAAAAAAAAAAAAACATAGTCAAGTGACCCCTTAAATTATAGGTAAGGGTGTGCGATGACGTGCTCAAGTGGTGGTCAAGAGGTGGTCAAGAGGTGGTCAAGCGGTCAAGAGGTGGTCAAGTGACCCCTTAAATTGTATGGGATGGTACGTGTAGTGACGTGGTGATGATCAAGAGGTGGTCAAGTGGTGGTCAGGGTGTGGTCAAGTGGTGGTCAAGATGTGGTCAAGTGGTCGAGTGACCACTTAAATTGTCGGGGAAAGTAGGTGTAGTGATATGGTGATGATTAAAGGGTGGTAAATTAGTGGTCAAGCAGTGGTCAAGCAGTGGTCAAGTGAGGAAAATTTTAGTGGAAAGTAGTTGTAATGATATGGTGATGATTAAAGGGTGGTAAATTAGTGGTCAAGCAGTGGTCAAGCAGTGGTCAAGCAGTGGTCAAGTGGTCGAGTGACCACTTAAATTGTCGGGGAAAGTAGTTGTAATGATATGGTGATGATTAAAGGGTGGTAAATTAGTGGTCAAGAGGTGGTCAAGCGGTGGTCAAGGGGTGGTCAAGTGGTTAAATGACCCCTTAAATTGTTGGGGAGAGTACTGTAGTGATGTGGTGATGATCAAGAGGTGGTCAAGTGGTGGTCAGGGTGTGGTCAAGTGGTGGTCAAGATGTGGTCAAGTGGTCGAGTGACCCCTTAAATTGTCAGGGAAAGTGAGTGTAGTAAGTTGGTGATGATCGTGAGGTGGTCAAGTAGTGGTCAAGAGGTGGTCAAGGGGTGGTCAAGTGGTTAAATGACCCCCTAAATTGTATGGGAGGGTACAGTTAGTGATGTGGTGATGATCAAGAGGTGGTCAAGTAGTGGTCAAGGAGTGGTCAAGGGGTGGTCAAGTGGTCAAGTTACCCCTTAAATTGATGGGAAGAGTACGTGTAGTGACACGAAGATGATCAAAATGTAGTCAAGTAGTCGTCAAGTGGTGGTCAAGTGGTCGAGTGACCACATAAATTGTAGAGGAGAGTAGGTGTAGTGACATGGTGATGATCAAGAGTTGGTCAAGTTGTTAGGTCTAGAGGTTGGGGTGTCTCAGTCATGAAGTATCAAACTGTCTGCTCTGGGAAGGATGTCGCTGATCAGGGCGAGTAGGTTCTAATACGTTTATCGCTATTGTCTATAACTGGCGTGGTTGTATAGTAATAATAGTAGAGTTGTTTCGTAGTAATGTTAGTCATCATTATCAAGGGGCATGTTAGGTGATATTTATAACGGTAGTAGTAGTACCAGTAGTAGCAATACCAACAATAGTACTAATTATCATCATCATCACTGTGTCTTACCAACGGACGTACCACCCACACATTGCGATCTCCAACACCATTGAACAATTCCGGGGTTGACTCACAATACAGAAATCCCCAATTAACGGCATTACCTTCATGTAATGGTGGTACTCATAGTACCAATAGCACCAGTAGTAATAGTCACCAACATCAGCAAGAGACTTATCGCCTGACATTGGTCAGTATGACACTCCATAAACTATGATCTCCGACACCATGGATACAAATAGTAATAATATTGGTAGTAGTAGTGGTAGTAGTAGTAGTAGTAGTAGTAGTAGTAGTAGTAGTAGTAGTAGTAGTAGTAGTAGTAGTAGTAGTAGTAGTAGTAGTAGTAGTAGCGGCGGTGGTGGTGGTGGTGGTGGTGGTAATAGTAGGAGTAGTAGAATAGCGAGGGTGCTTGTTGTTTCACTAAGTATTTGTATATCGTATGTAGTATAAAGCTAGTTTGTGTTGTATGCCATGTAAGGTGTTACTGAAATATCTGTATTTTATAGTTCTAAGAGGTGATGACGTCATAACCCACCACTCTATCATCTTATTGATAGTGTCTCCAGTGCCACGAAAAAGGCTCATTGTGAGATATCGATCATTTCTCAAAGCGACAGCATCCGGGGTGCATGCCCATTACGAGCAAACATCGATACGCCACTTAAAAGGCAACGACAAGGCAAAATGGCGTCGAATACAGTGTAACGTACAAAACTTATGAGGTCATCGGTTGTCCATTCCATCATGGTCGACAAATAGGCGCTCACTAACTTCACAATAGGCTCACTCAAATAAACATATAGGATGATAAGGCACCGACCCAAATGTGAAAAATGTCGGCCAAATACAGAAATAGTTCGTCCACATGTATGCAAACTAGGAAAATTTGTTAGTCGAACGGGACATATATTGACCAAGTAGGGAAATTTGAGAGCCATAAGTGAAAAAATATAATCCAAAGAGAGGAATATCTCATTCCAACTTATAAAAAGAAGGAAAATTCTCAACCAAATGAGAAAAAGTTAGACCAAGTATAGTAACATCGCAACCAAACTTATGAAAAGTAGGAAACTTTGTTAGCCAAAGCGAAAAAACCTAGGTCAAGTAGGAAAATCTGTTAGCCAAATGTAAAAAATGTCGGCCAAATACAGAAATAGTTCGTCCACGCGTATGCAAACTAGGAAAATTTGTTAGTCGAATAGGATAAAATATTGCCCAAGTAGGGAAATTTGAGAGCCATAAGTGAAAAAATATAATCCAAAGAGATGAATATCTTGTTCCAACTTATAAAAAGAATGATAATTCTCAACCAAATGAGAAAAAGTTAGACCAAGTATAGTAACATCGCAACCAAACTTATGAAAACTAGGAAACTTTGTTAGCCAAAGCGAAAAAACCTAGGTCAAGTAGGAAAATCTGTTAGCCAAATGTAAAAAATGTCGGCCAAATACAGAAATACCTCGTCCGCACGTATGCAAACAAGGAAAGGTTGTTAGCCAGATAGGAAAAATATTGCCCAAGTAGGAAAATTTGATAGCCAAATGTAAAAAAAAAAAAAATATCACCCAAAGAGAGGAATATCTCGGCCAGACTTATAAAAAGTAGGAGAACTATGTGCCAAATGGGAAAAAGTTAGGCCAAATACAGAAATATTTCAACCAAACATATAAAAAATAGGAAAATTGATAACCAAACGGGAAATATATTGACCAACTAGGGAAATGTGTTACTCAAAGAGGAAAAATAATGACCAAGTAACGAAATACATCGCTCAAGCTTATGAAAACTACGAAACTTTGTTAGCCAAATGGAAGAAACCTTGGTCAAGTAGGAAAAATCTGTTAACCAATTGTGAAAAATGTCGGCCAAATGCAGAAATAGTTCGGCCACACGTATGCAAACAAGGAAAGGTTGTTAGCCAGATAGGAAAAGTATTAACCAAGTAAGAAAATGTGATACCCAAAGGTGAAAAAATATCAGACAAAGAGAGAAATATCTCATCCAAACTTATAAAAAGAAGGAAAATTCTCAACCAAATGAGAAAAAGTTAGACCAAATATAGTAACATCTCAACCAAACTTATGAAAAGTAGGAAACTTTGTTAGCCAACGAGAATAAAAACCTTGTTCAAGTAGGAAAATCTGTTAGCCAAATGTAAAAAATGTCGGCCAAATACAGAAATACCTCGTCCGCACGTATGCAAACAAGGAAAAGTTGTTAGCCAGATAGTAAAAATATTGCCCAAGTAGGAAAATTTGATAGCCAAATGTAAAAAAAAAAAATATCACCCAAAGAGAGGAATATCTCGGCCAGACTTATAAAAAGTAGGAGAACTATGTGCCAAATGGGAAAAAGTTAGGCCAAATACAGAAATATTTCAACCAAACATATAAAAAATAGGAAAATTGATAACCAAACGGGAAATATATTGACCAACTAGGGAAATGTGTTACTCAAAGAGGAAAAATAATGACCAACTAACGAAATACATCGCTCAAACTTATGAAAACTACGAAACTTTGTTAGCCAAATGGAAGAAACCTTGGTCAAGTAGGAAAAATCTGTTAACCAATTGTGAAAAATGTCGGCCAAATGCAGAAATAGTTCGGCCACACGTATGCAAACAAGGAAAGGTTGTTAGCCAGATAGGAAAAGTATTAACCAAGTAAGAAAATGTGATAGCCAAAGGTGAAAAAATATCAGACAAAGAGAGAAATATCTCATCCAAACTTATAAAAAGAAGGAAAATTCTCAACCAAATGAGAAAAAGTTAGACCAAATATAGTAACATCTCAACCAAACTTATGAAAAGTAGGAAACTTTGTTAGCCAACGAGAATAAAAACCTAGGTCAAGTAGGAAAATCTGTTAGCCAAATGTAAAAAATGTCGGCCAAATACAGAAATACCTCGTCCGCACTTATTAAAATTAGGAAAAATTTGTTAGCCAAATAGTAAAAATATTGCCCAAGTAGGAAAATTTGATAGCCAAATGTAAAAAAAATATCACCCAAAGAGAGGAATATCTCGGCCAGAGTTATAAAAAGTAGGAGAACTATTTGCCAAATGGGAAAAAGTTAGGCCAAATACAGAAATATCTCAAACAAACATATAAAAAATAGGAAAATTGATAACCAAACGGGAACTATATTGACCAACTAGGGACATGTGTTACTCAAAGAGGAAAAATAATGACCAAGTAACGAAATACATCGCTCAAACTTATGAAAACTAGGAAACTTTGTTAGCCAAAGTGAAAAAAAAAAACCTTGGTCAAGTAGGAAAATCTGTTAGCCAAATGTGAAAAATGTCGGACAAATGCAGAAATAGTTCGGTCACACATATGCAAACTAGGAAAAGTTGTTAGCCAGATAGGAAAAGTATTGGCCAAGTAGGAAAATTTGAAAGCCAAATGTGAAAAAAGATCACCCAAAGAGAGAAATATTGCGAACAATGTCGGCCAAATACAGAAATTTCTCAACCAAACTCATGAAAAGTAGGAACAACTTGTTACCCAAATAGAAAAAAATATTGGTCAAGTAAAGAAATAGCGTGGTCAAACCTATAAAAACATACCAACATTTGTTAACACAACTTGGCCACTTGTTCTTACAAACTTGCTCGCTGGCTCAAACAATCTGTCCTCTTGCTATTACAATCGGTCGACCTATCCTATCAACTCACACACTTACCATAACAACTGTCCCTTTTCCCCAACAACGTGTCCACCGACTCTCTCATATTATCGACTCGCCCTATCAACTTACCCACTGACTCTAACAACTTCCCCACAGGGGCTCACAAAATTTCCACTTGTTATTACAAATTGTCGACAGTCTCGCCCAAATTACCACTTACTCTTACAAACTGTCCCAACTGCGCGCACAAAGGTGTCCACTTGTGATTTCACGGCCTCCTCATCACATAGATAAGTAGCCCTTATAAAATACAAATGTATCCCACAAGTCATACAGAAGTGTCCCCCATATTGTCATTAAAAAAAAATATTTGTGTGTGTAGGTAAGTTCATGTCTTTGGCAGTTCATATTTTGTAAATTCATTTCTTCAGCATAAGATTTGTGTAAGTTCACACCCTCAGCATAAATTTTGTTGTGTAAGTTCATGTCTTCGACAGTTCATGTTTTGCTAAGGCCTAGTTTTAGTGAAAAGGCAGAAGTCTATTGGCTAGAATTTCAACCTGAGTGGTCAATTACTAACACTGCCTGTGGACAGCTATTCTTACCCATGCGCTAAAGTTGAGAAAATGAACTTCCGTTGAATGGAAGCTACCGCAGACTTGACTTATTAAACCCCTCTGGAAGAAGTAGCGGCAGCTTAACCAGGAAAAGATCGAATTAGTTATCCCCCTTAGTCTGGGAATTATGAAAATATATGCTCACACAAGCGATATTACTCATGACGTCATATAAACAAAAATATAAAGGATAACAATTGTGGCTCTGCCTCATTTGTTATCGTTTATATTTTTGTTTATATGACGTCATGAGTAATATCGCTTGTGTGAGCATATATTTTCATAATTCCCAGACTAAGGGGGATAACTAATTCGATCTTTTCCTGGTTAAGCTGCCGCTACTTCTTCCAGAGGGGTTTAATAAGTCAAGTCTGCGGTAGCTTCCATTCAACGGAAGTTCATTTTCTCAACTTTAGCGCATGGGTAAGAATAGCTGTCCACAGGCAGTGTTAGTAATTGACCACTCAGGTTGAAATTCTAGCCAATAGACTTCTGCCTTTTCACTAAAACTAGGCCTTAGCAAAACATGAACTGTCGAAGACATGAACTTACACAACAAAATTTATGCTGAGGGTGTGAACTTACACAAATCTTATGCTGAAGAAATGAATTTACAAAATATGAACTGCCAAAGACATGAACTTACCTACACACACAAATATTTTTTTTATGACAATATGGGGGACACTTCTGTATGACTTGTGGGATACATTTGTATTTTATAAGGGCTACTTATCTATGTGATGAGGAGGCCGTGAAATCACAAGTGGACACCTTTGTGCGCGCAGTTGGGACAGTTTGTAAGAGTAAGTGGTAATTTGGGCGAGACTGTCGACAATTTGTAATAACAAGTGGAAATTTTGTGAGCCCCTGTGGGGAAGTTGTTAGAGTCAGTGGGTAAGTTGATAGGGCGAGTCGATAATATGAGAGAGTCGGTGGACACGTTGTTGGGGAAAAGGGACAGTTGTTATGGTAAGTGTGTGAGTTGATAGGATAGGTCGACCGATTGTAATAGCAAGAGGACAGATTGTTTGAGCCAGCGAGCAAGTTTGTAAGAACAAGTGGCCAAGTTGTGTTAACAAATGTTGGTATGTTTTTATAGGTTTGACCACGCTATTTCTTTACTTGACCAATATTTTTTCTATTTGGGTAACAAGTTGTTCCTACTTTTCATGAGTTTGGTTGAGAAATTTCTGTATTTGGCCGACATTGTTCGCAATATTTCTCTCTTTGGGTGATCTTTTTTCACATTTGGCTTTCAAATTTTCCTACTTGGCCAATACTTTTCCTATCTGGCTAACAACTTTTCCTAGTTTGCATATGTGTGACCGAACTATTTCTGCATTTGTCCGACATTTTTCACATTTGGCTAACAGATTTTCCTACTTGACCAAGGTTTTTTTTTTCACTTTGGCTAACAAAGTTTCCTAGTTTTCATAAGTTTGAGCGATGTATTTCGTTACTTGGTCATTATTTTTCCTCTTTGAGTAATACATGTCCCTAGTTGGTCAATATAGTTCCCGTTTGGTTATCAATTTTCCTATTTTTTTATATGTTTGTTTGAGATATTTCTGTATTTGGCCTAACTTTTTCCCATTTGGCAAATAGTTCTCCTACTTTTTATAACTCTGGCCGAGATATTCCTCTCTTTGGGTGATATTTTTTTTACATTTGGCTATCAAATTTTCCTACTTGGGCAATATTTTTACTATTTGGCTAACAAATTTTTCCTAATTTTAATAAGTGCGGACGAGGTATTTCTGTATTTGGCCGACATTTTTTACATTTGGCTAACAGATTTTCCTACTTGACCTAGGTTTTTATTCTCGTTGGCTAACAAAGTTTCCTACTTTTCATAAGTTTGGTTGAGATGTTACTATATTTGGTCTAACTTTTTCTCATTTGGTTGAGAATTTTCCTTCTTTTTATAAGTTTGGATGAGATATTTCTCTCTTTGTCTGATATTTTTTCACCTTTGGCTATCACATTTTCTTACTTGGTTAATACTTTTCCTATCTGGCTAACAACCTTTCCTTGTTTGCATACGTGTGGCCGAACTATTTCTGCATTTGGCCGACATTTTTCACAATTGGTTAACAGATTTTTCCTACTTGACCAAGGTTTCTTCCATTTGGCTAACAAAGTTTCGTAGTTTTCATAAGTTTGAGCGATGTATTTCGTTAGTTGGTCATTATTTTTCCTCTTTGAGTAACACATTTCCCTAGTTGGTCAATATATTTCCCGTTTGGTTATCAATTTTCCTATTTTTTATATGTTTGGTTGAAATATTTCTGTATTTGGCCTAACTTTTTCCCATTTGGCACATAGTTCTCCTACTTTTTATAAGTCTGGCCGAGATATTCCTCTCTTTGGGTGATATTTTTTTTTTTACATTTGGCTATCAAATTTTCCTACTTGGGCAATATTTTTACTATCTGGCTAACAACTTTTCCTTGTTTGCATACGTGCGGACGAGGTATTTCTGTATTTGGCCGACATTTTTTACATTTGGCTAACAGATTTTCCTACTTGAACAAGGTTTTTATTCTCGTTGGCTAACAAAGTTTCCTACTTTTCATAAGTTTGGTTGAGATGTTACTATATTTGGTCTAACTTTTTCTCATTTGGTTGAGAATTTTCCTTCTTTTTATAAGTTTGGATGAGATATTTCTCTCTTTGTCTGATATTTTTTCACCTTTGGGTATCACATTTTCTTACTTGGTTAATACTTTTCCTATCTGGCTAACAACCTTTCCTTGTTTGCATACGTGTGGCCGAACTATTTCTGCATTTGGCCGACATTTTTCACAATTGGTTAACAGATTTTTCCTACTTGACCAAGGTTTCTTCCATTTGGCTAACAAAGTTTCGTAGTTTTCATAAGCTTGAGCGATGTATTTCGTTACTTGGTCATTATTTTTCCTCTTTGAGTAACACATTTCCCTAGTTGGTCAATATATTTCCCGTTTGGTTATCAATTTTCCTATTTTTTATATGTTTGGTTGAAATATTTCTGTATTTGGCCTAACTTTTTCCCATTTGGCACATAGTTCTCCTACTTTTTATAAGTCTGGCCGAGATATTCCTCTCTTTGGGTGATATTTTTTTTTTTTACATTTGGCTATCAAATTTTCCTACTTGGGCAATATTTTTCCTATCTGGCTAACAACCTTTCCTTGTTTGCATACGTGCGGACTAGGTATTTCTGTATTTGGCCGACATTTTTTACATTTGGCTAACAGATTTTCCTACTTGACCTAGGTTTTTTCGCTTTGGCTAACAAAGTTTCCTACTTTTCATAAGTTTGGTTGCGATGTTACTATACTTGGTCTAACTTTTTCTCATTTGGTTGAGAATTATCATTCTTTTTATAAGTTGGAACAAGATATTCATCTCTTTGGATTATATTTTTTCACTTATGGCTCTCAAATTTCCCTACTTGGGCAATATTTTATCCTATTCGACTAACAAATTTTCCTAGTTTGCATACGTGTGGACGAACTATTTCTGTATTTGGCCGACATTTTTTACATTTGGCTAACAGATTTTCCTACTTGACCTAGGTTTTTTCGCTTTGGCTAACAAAGTTTCCTACTTTTCATAAGTTTGGTTGCGATGTTACTATACTTGGTCTAACTTTTTCTCATTTGGTTGAGAATTTTCCTTCTTTTTATAAGTTGGAATGAGATATTCCTCTCTTTGGATTATATTTTTTCACTTATGGCTCTCAAATTTCCCTACTTGGTCAATATATGTCCCGTTCGACTAACAAATTTTCCTAGTTTGCATACATGTGGACGAACTATTTCTGTATTTGGCCGACATTTTTCACATTTGGGTCGGTGCCTTATCATCCTATATGTTTATTTGAGTGAGCCTATTGTGAAGTTAGTGAGCGCCTATTTGTCGACCATGATGGAATGGACAACCGATGACCTCATAAGTTTTGTACGTTACACTGTATTCGACGCCATTTTGCCTTGTCGTTGCCTTTTAAGTGGCGTATCGATGTTTGCTCGTAATGGGCATGCACCCCGGATGCTGTCGCTTTGAGAAATGATCGATATCTCACAATGAGCCTTTTTCGTGGCACTGGAGACACTATCAATAAGATGATAGAGTGGTGGGTTATGACGTCATCACCTCTTAGAACTATAAAATACAGATATTTCAGTAACACCTTACATGGCATACAACACAAACTAGCTTTATACTACATACGATATACAAATACTTAGTGAAACAACAAGCACCCTCGCTATTCTACTACTCCTACTATTACCACCACCACCACCACCACCACCACCACCACCGCCGCTACTACTACTACTACTACTACTACTACTACTACTACTACTACTACTACTACTACTACTACTACTACTACCACTACTACTATTACCAATATTATTACTATTTGTATCCATGGTGTCGGAGATCATAGTTTATGGAGTGTCATACTGACCAATGTCAGGCGATAAGTCTCTTGCTGATGTTGGTGACTATTACTACTGGTGCTATTGGTACTATGAGTACCACCATTACATGAAGGTAATGCCGTTAATTGGGGATTTCTGTATTGTGAGTCAACCCCGGAATTGTTCAATGGTGTTGGAGATCGCAATGTGTGGGTGGTACGTCCGTTGGTAAGACACATGATGATGATGATAATTAGTACTATTGTTGGTATTGCTACTACTGGTACTACTACTACCGTTATAAATATCACCTAACATGCCCCTTGATAATGATGACTAACATTACTACGAAACAACTCTACTATTATTACTATACAACCACGCCAGTTATAGACAATAGCGATAAACGTATTAGAACCTACTCGCCCTGATCAGCGACATCCTTCCCAGAGCAGACAGTTTGATACTTCATGACTGAGACACCCCAACCTCTAGACCTAACAACTTGACCAACTCTTGATCATCACCATGTCACTACACCTACTCTCCTCTACAATTTATGTGGTCACTCGACCACTTGACCACCACTTGACGACTACTTGACTACATTTTGATCATCTTCGTGTCACTACACGTACTCTTCCCATCAATTTAAGGGGTAACTTGACCACTTGACCACCCCTTGACCACTCCTTGACCACTACTTGACCACCTCTTGATCATCACCACATCACTAACTGTACCCTCCCATACAATTTAGGGGGTCATTTAACCACTTGACCACCCCTTGACCACCTCTTGACCACTACTTGACCACCTCACGATCATCACCAACTTACTACACTCACTTTCCCTGACAATTTAAGGGGTCACTCGACCACTTGACCACATCTTGACCACCACTTGACCACACCCTGACCACCACTTGACCACCTCTTGATCATCACCACGTCACTACACGTACTCTCCCCAACAATTTAAGGGGTCATTTAACCACTTGACCACCCCTTGACCACCGCTTGACCACCTCTTGACCACTAATTTACCACCCTTTAATCATCACCATATCATTACAACTACTTTCCCCGACAATTTAAGTGGTCACTCGACCACTTGACCACTGCTTGACCACTGCTTGACCACTAATTTACCACCCTTTAATCATCACCATATCATTACAACTACTTTCCACTAAAATTTTCCTCACTTGACCACTGCTTGACCACTGCTTGACCACTAATTTACCACCCTTTAATCATCACCATATCACTACACCTACTTTCCCCGACAATTTAAGTGGTCACTCGACCACTTGACCACATCTTGACCACCACTTGACCACACCCTGACCACCACTTGACCACCTCTTGATCATCACCACGTCACTACACGTACCATCCCATACAATTTAAGGGGTCACTTGACCACCTCTTGACCGCTTGACCACCTCTTGACCACCTCTTGACCACCACTTGAGCACGTCATCGCACACCCTTACCTATAATTTAAGGGGTCACTTGACTATGTTTTTTTTTTTTTTCCTTCTTCTTTTCTATATATGTTTTATTAAAAATTATTATATACCTTACTTGAGTTGTTTGTTTTCTTTATTGATGTTTTATGTCGTATTTTTTATGTTGTACCTACAATTACTTGACCACGCACGCCACCTATGATGAGTCACTAGAACACGTCACCTATGATGAGTCACTAGACCACGCCCTCTGACCACGCCTACCTTTTTGGGGAAAAAAGAGTTATCGCCCTTTGAGGAGGAGGAGGAATATCAATTCCCTCCTCAAAAATACGCTGGATAACCACATTACTACACTACTCCCGTGTCTCTCTCACCGTACTGCTCTTCCCGTGTCTCTCTCCCCCTGCTGCTCTTCCCGTGTCTCTCTCCCCCTGCTGCTCTTCCCGTGTCTCTCTCCCCCTGTTGTTCTTCCCGTGTCTCTCTCTCTCTCTGCTGCTCTTCCCGTGTCTCTCTCCCCCTGTTGCTCTTCCCGTGTCTCTCTCCCCCTGTTGCTCTTCCCGTGTCTCTCTCCCCCTGTTGTTCTTCCCGTGTCTCTCTCCCCCTGTTGCTCTTCCCGTGTCTCTCTCCCCTGTTGCTCTTCCCGTGTCTCTCTTCCCCTGTTGCTCTTCCCGTGTCTCTCCCCCCCCCCCCCCCTGTTGCTCTTCCCGTGTCTCTCTCCCCCTGTATTTCTTCCCGTGTCTCTCTCCCCCTGTTGCTCTTCCCGTGTCTCTCTCCCCTGTTGCTCTTCCCGTGTCTCTCTCCCCCTGTTGCTCTTCCCGTGTCTCTCTCCCCCTGTTGTTCTTCCCGTGTCTCTCTCCCCCTGTTGCTCTTCCCGTGTCTCTCTCCCCCTGTTGCTCTTCCCGTGTCTCTCTTCCCATGTTGCTCTTCCCGTGTCTCTCTCCCCCTGTTGCTCTTCCCGTGTCTCTCTCCCCCTGTTGCTCTTCCCGTGTCTCTCTTCTCTTGTTGCTCTTCCCGTGTCTCTCTCCCCCTGTTTTACTTTCAGTTTTTATATTCCCCTGTAGCTTTTCCTGTGTCTGTCTTCTCCTCTTGCTCTTCCCCTGTTTCTATTCTCTTATCACTCATCTCCTGTCTCTCCACCCCTGTATCTGGTCAATGTCACTCTTCCCTTGCATATGTCATCTTCCCTCTCGTCCTCCTAACTCTCTTCCCGTTGTCTTCCTTGTTGTCCGGGAGTCTCTGTGGCCAAAGTGGTCAAGCTGTTTGACTCGTGCTCTGAAGGTTGTGGGTTCGATTCCGGGCCGCGTCCTTCCGTTTACGAGTTAAATGTTTCGGAGACTCCTGTGGGTCGTCGCTAAAAGCTACGGAGTTCGTGCTTTATGCGACGCTTTCCGTGCTGCGGAAAGAGACCGAGCCATATGGGATAAATCCCGGTGCAATGAAGTCGACCCTGGCGACTTCCCTTGTTGTTCTTAGCATCCTTCTATAGAACAACGTCTCTGTAGCCTCCAAATCCCTTTTCCACTAATGTGTTGTTTGCCCATGTTTCACTCCCATACATCAGTAACTGGCTATGTATAACTCTGAAAGCTCTCTTTGTAACAATGTTTCCAATTTCCCATTTTTGAATGTTTTAAAATTATCTGTGTTACATTTTTTTTTTAAAGTTACTTGTATGAATTTTTACAAGAGCGTCAGTCAACCCTGGCATTTTTTTTGGTTTTTTATTATTTTGGTCGTGTACGTTCAGTAGGTAGCCATTGCTTTCTGAACCGTCGACTCTCACTCTGTATCGTGACCCATAAGCGTCTACCCATTACACTCCCGTAGTTACACTACCATTTCTTATAACATTATAACAGGTAACGGACTACCTATCCACGCCTTTAAGGGCTTATTGAGTGAATGATACTAGCCCTATATTTATATTGGCTAATCGGGACTTCCCATAATATGTCCTGATATTCATTTTAGGCTGCGTTAACTTGTCAGCCCAAGTTAATTTTTGTTAAAGTCCCTGTCTTGATGGGCAGACCTGAACCTTGAATGTTCGACCAACGCTAGGCATCTGAATGGAAACCCAGTCTAATGTATGTGGACAATAGAATCTAAACTACAGGCGTTGTGACTCGTTGTTGTATCGACCATGTCACGCAACTGTGTTCTCTTTGTGCATGGTTTCAACACGTCCTGTCTGTTTCAACTGTTTTAAGATTGCGTGTGATATTAACACTAATTGTTGCAAATGTGTTCAGATTGTTCATGAATTTAACACAGCTGGCTTGTTGCAACAATCTTCGGAGATTGTGCGTGGTTCTAACACCACCTGTCTATTGCAATAATGTTCAGATTGTGCATGATTCATAAACGACATGTCTGTTGCAACAATGTTCAGATTGTGCATAATTCTAACACGATCTGTCTGTTGCAACAATGTTCAGATTGTGCATAATTCTAACACGATCTGTCTGTTGCAACAATGTTCAGATTGAGCATGATTCTGACACGACATGTCTATTGCAATAATGTTCAAATTGTCCATAATTATAACGCTATCTGTCTGTTGCAACAATGTTCAGATTGTGCATAATTCTAACACGACCTGTCTGTTGGAACAATGTTCACATTGAGCATGATTCTAACACGACATGTCTGTTAAAATGTGCTCAGATTGCCATTGATTTTAACACCACCTGCTATTACAAATGCAGAATTATCCCTGGATAGTAAACTTCGTCAGAGAGGCATGAACTGTCATCAGCAATATCACCACCATCATCATCATCCCCATCATCATTATCATGTTGCCCTACAAACTGGCCTATGCCTTAATGTCTATCCACAAATCTAGGTTCATTATCTTCTGGATCTGTGAAACTGGTGATATTCCTTACGCCACAGTCCTAGACCGCTCAGCATCCTTTCTTACTGTCTGCCTCTAGATCTTCTACCGTTGTTCTGTCCAGTCATCCCGATGCTCTTCAATTCTTATCTTCTCATTATATTACCAAAGATCACCGCTTGTCTTTTTCTCATAGTTTTGTGTCATATTCAGTTTTCATTCGCCATTTCCGGGCAATCGCTGTTAGTTGTTCTGCCTGCCCAGGGCATTCGCAAACAGTCTTCTCAGAATCCATATCTCCGCTGGCTGCCCCCAAACTCATCCTCATTTATGCGTTCACATTCCAGGGTTCACTGTCATAGCAGGTAAGCTACCTGTCCCCATTGACAAGAATTATATCTTCTTCTTCATCATTATCATACGAAACATTAAGCGCCAACAATAGGGTCTACAAATTCACAACCAAAATACTAATGCCATTCAAGCAAAGGAATGCAAGTCGCGCATTTGATATTCGTATAAATAATGAACGAGTGGAACATGTATTTGCTACGTGTATCTTATACGATATGGAAAAGGGGACTGTCTGTTTCCGAGCTAATTAAAAGAAATTAGTTGCATATCATTTATAGGATGATGCATTCAACCCCAGCATAATTTGGCTGTTTATGATCTTTTCGCAAGTTTACGTTCAGTATTTTGCCATTGCTTTCTGAACAGCCGGTACCCAAAACATTTTATAATTTAAAAAAAAAAAAAAAAAACTCAAGGCAGTCTGCTGCAAAATCGCCCGCAACTGTGTTTCGAAAGCGGTATGCGGAATTACGAACTGCATCCGTAATTCTTTGGCCGCGGGGCCCGCTTCCGAGCTAATAGCCGAGTCAAAATAAACAAGTACTTTTGTCGAGAGCTTGGGTGAGAGGGTGGTAGCTGAGAAGAGGAGATGATTTAAATAGGCGAAATAAAACCTAAAACACAAACATGTGTGTAGCACACAAGAAAAGGGATGCCGCAGAACTCAAAATGGCGGACTGAAGTAGACATGGCGGACTGAAGCAGAAACGGCGGACTGAAACAGAAATCGCAGTTAAACAGAACATTGCGGGTATTTTCGATCGCCTTAGAGACAGGCGTGTTTTTGTGGACTCGTGTCAATTGTTTCGGTAGTGCTACGTTTCGAGTGTATGCACTATGTGATCAAGTTCTCATGTAAGACATCATCGACAACCATGCTTTTCATCAGTTGTCTACACGCCTCAAGCGGTCTACCACTGTAACTGTTCAAGTATCAACATTGTGAGCGACTGGAGCGTTGAATCAGTGTGGGACGAAAGTAGCGGTTGTAGGGATAGTGTGATCAATAGACTGCTGTAAAAGAATGGCTGCATGGCTCTAGTAGATGGTGTCATATGTTTTTGAAGGGAGTGGGAGATCACTGTGGTGCATGCCCCATCTCTAACAAAAGAAGTAGAGCCCCATCCTCTTCTATCTTCAATAACCCCAGAATATGAACCTTGAGTTATCTGCAGGCCTCGTTCTATTAAGTATGTCTAGGAGATATAGATTATGGCCCTGGTAAGAATGGTAATTACTAACTGGGAATCTGCCCCTTCTCCAATGATTCTTATAGCTCTGGAGCCCCCTTTTATTGGTTATCAAATCTGAGGAAAGTCTGGAGAATTTTCTCAGCCTGATTTAGATGAAGAAAACATGGATATTGAGCAGTTGATAGATCTAGAGTCTTCTCTCACCCATTTTAGTAAGTCATTATGAGTGGAGTTATTTTTAAACAATCAAACACATAATCAATCACATTAGATTCTGACAACATGATGTACAAAGAAGCTGGTGACTCACAGATAGGTTTGAACTGATAAATTAACAGAAGGTCAATTCATGATAATCATTTATTGACTGGGCCTGAGCCTTCTGGCCAGTACATACATCTCTATTGTGATTTACACAAAATATTAGAAAAGTTGCACATTGGACCATTGTCCCAGACAATCAATCAAGCATCAATATATGAGATGTCAACAAGTGTGAAACATAGTAAACATTTTGATGTTGTACATATTAAGTGTGATGGTGATGAATCAACAATTAACTATCAGTTTCCTGAAATTGGGTGTGGTGTGTACCAAGGAAAATGTAACCTGGTGACTGGAAGATTAGGTAAGCCAGGGTCCATTGACTGATGGATCCACTTCAGGTCTGCCCGTATAGCTCCACTGAAGGCCTCCCCATACTTTGCTCATGGCCAAGTCATCTTCCATCTCACTTGTGGTTCATCTCTTTCTCTCGGCTTCCCTCTTTCAGGTCTGATTTAGGTGGTTAGTTTGCTGATGTGTTGGGTGGTTGTTGGTATGTAGCCACCAAGATCACTGATGAATATTCACATAAATATATACATTCCTACCAATACAATATTCTAGAAGTAGGTCGGAAGAAATCTAAATTCCTGAAGTAGGAACTAGTTCCCCTCCCCTCCTTTTTTTCTCTAAGCTAGTGTTGGGTTAATTTGGGGTGGTCAGAGTTTATCACACTGTGTACGCCTTGTCTCAGTTGGTACCTGCTGTATGTAAGTTCTCATTTGACCTGGGGTCCGTGAACGTGTACAGTAAGACAGTGACAAGAGTGAGAATATGTCAAGATGCATGTAAATAAATGACATACATTTATAACATTTCTTCCACTCAGTGGTGGTTATCGCGTGTATAAATAATTCTCTGTGTTTTCCCAATTAACTTCTTCTTCTTCTTCTTGTGTCTAATAACTCTCTCCCATTATCTGTTGTTGTTGTGATGTTGAGTGTTGGGTTGTGTGGTGTTGAGTGGTGTTGAGTGGTGTTGGGTTTTAAGTTATGTTGAGTAATGAGTTAAGTCCACTTCGTGTGATGGTGTTCCGCGAAGCACAACTTTCTCATGTAAAGCAATTCATGTGTGCCCTTATCTAATTAAATTTGACATAAATATAAATATTAGTTCCATCAAACCCTATTGATTCAATAGATGAAGAAGAAAGGAAAGATTGATTTCTCTTTCAGCTTTCTAGATTGTAAATAGGCATAGATAAGTCTGTTTTAGAACAAGGCACTTATTCTAGTACACGAACTGTCATTTCAGCTGTAGGTAGTGATAGCATCTTTTATCAGTGTTTCTGGTGAAATGCACAAGATTGCTTTAGAATCATCACTTCTCACAGTTGTTTAGAATAGAATGTAGTAGTATAATGCACTTCTTAAAGTTAATAATTATCTTTAAGAATATCAGAGATTGCAGTTCATCTAAGAGAATATTAGAGAGTCAGTTTGCCCGGGAACGGCTCTGCGTCGTTAGAATCTACAGTCGAGCATTTTTACATTTCAGAGGTTTTAATTAATAATAATACATTTCAATTGACATTACAAACACGGGTTACCATTACTTGATACCTGATACATCGGGTTCTTAGTCTAATCTCGGGACTCACAAGCTTACCTGGGATCCAGACATTCTGCCTCCTCTATTTGAAAATTTGGTCACACAATTTTTGACGTCTGTTCGCCAGGCATGTTTTCGCAAGAGTGCGCTGCTTATCATAATCTATACCGGCGTTGGCGCGAAAGCCGTGTCACGTGTCTGTCCCGTCCAATGGTCTTCCGAGCTTCGTCTGATGAAATCTTTCTAAGAATCCACGTCATCTGTCACCTATGCAGTTCCAGTTTCGATGTTAAGTTTTAAGTCCTAGTCTCCGTTTGCGGTTGTGAAGTCAATTTCTTTTAATGTTGTTTCCTCTTTTTGCGGCAGGTGTTGGTAAATGAATAATGGTGATTAGTGTTATGCTACAGATGGTATTAAGTAACTCTGGGAACCGTCTGGAAGACCTGCCCGAAAGCGGTTGTTTGATAACCTGTGTATTTGGTGCTGAGCTTAGTGCCTGAGGGATTGCAAGGACTGTTGTGCTGAATATCTGGCAGCAGCCTTATGCATGAATGGCTGTGCATGCTGCTGGTTTGAATGGGACTGCTGTCTGTTCCACTTTTCATGTGTGTCCTGTTAAATTCCCGAGAGAAGACTGGACTCAACAAGCACATCTTTAAACTTATTATCTGTTGGGATTATTGACTGACTTTGGTCTACACTCCTCTCTTCTGTCTTCCCTTCCATATATCTATTTCTTTCACTCTCTCTATTATTCCCTCAACACATACTCCGACAACAGTTCCTTTCAACGATAAGATAAAAGATTTATTAAAAAAAAACTATGTCTGGTGTATGTATGGATATTGTCTATGTAGTTGGTATGTTCTTCTAGTGTGGTTGCCAGTTATGAACTCTGAATGTCTATCAGCGTTGTTGCTTCTCGCCCTTTCATTCTTCAAGATCACAGGACAGCACATCAAACAGGACAGAGCTCACCCGGATGATCCGTATGCTTGCATCTAATGGTAAATCCGTGATTGTTTGAAACAAAAACTGTTCACCACAGAGTCAAGGTACCGTAATAAAAGTCCCGTAAGTTTATGAATGCTCCTGAATCTGTTTCATGACGGTAAGTATCCAACATCGAAAAAACCACCACATCGCCACAGTTCTTCCTATAGTCTTTGATTACTATTACTGTTTGGCTTGTCTCTTATTTCTTCTTTATTCTTACAATACGTATGTAGTTGTAAGTATCCCTGCTTGCCACAGTTTAACATCCTTTCCTTTTAAGGGTTTTGTGGTATATTCGTTTGAGTATACAGTGTTCTGTATTTTATTTAACTTATTTCTTTCTTCATCGTAAATATGTTCATATTCTGTTTGGTTCCATGTAAGTACTTTATTTGTTCAAGGGTATTCCTCTTCATCTCTTCTCTGCTTTCACTAGGAGAGTGGAACCTGGAAAAGTATAACAAATCCAGTGATAAGCGTCCGCCCCTTACTACTACTTATGCAAGTGTCCTTCTCCAGCCATAATGACAAGGCTTCCGAAGTGAACACCCGCATAAGACATATGAATTCACCAAAGTCTAAACTATCTACTAATAGAAAGCAATGGTAAAGGCTATTCATTCACATCTATATTCCTATGCTAAACTATATCTAATATCTTTATACCTTATTTAGGCATCTATGTTCCTGGAATCGAAAAAACACTTAGCGAATAACACACTATTATCCCCTCTTTCCATCATTAGGGACGTGTATTTCTATTCCCACTCAAGAACATATCTCCTTCAGTTCAGTTGGGAACACACACTAAACTTACACAAAGAATTGACCCTCTTTATATCGGTCATTTTTGCCGCATAGTCCTTGACATTGCTGGACACCTCACATCCAGACTGCATGATCATTGTTAGTGGAAAATTACAGCTCTGAACCGTTTCACATCCATACTGCAATATGCTGTCCAATAATCTCTCTGCTTTAGTCGCAAACCAATTTTTCCACTCGACCGTTTACCTGTGCGGTTAGCCGGCCCCTTCTGTGTCTTGACCTATAAACACATGCGCCTGGTCACTCCTTTGTTGGTTAACCCTTCTCCTACCTGGTTAGTCGGTGTATACAGTCGTCCATCTGGGAATCATTAACTCTTCAGTATTTCACGACAATGTGACAGTCGGGGGCATTTTGTGGGGATATTCAATGGCACAGGAACGGAGCATTATCGGGTCACCATGTGCCGTGAAGTTGGAACTGCGACTAACGTCTATCTTGCAAAGAGAGGCAAGGACCCCACAGAGTGTGACTAGTTGTGGGAAAATTATTATTTTCTGTTGCTGTTGTGCGTTGCATCGTACATATATTGGCACATTGCCGTCTTGACAGACGATAGTTGTTACATTGTGCTTCAAAAAGGCGTAATAACTACAACCCATGGCTGTAGCGAATGTGACTGATAAGACCAATTCGCGCTGTAAATGTTCGTCCACAGAGGATGCATGTGAACACATGGTAATTTCCACCATCATGCACCATCTTACGTCTCTCACGCTCGGTGTGTGACTTATCTGCAATAATTTTCTCTTTTGTCTTTATTCCATTTCTGATATTTGTCCCCCATGAAACAAGTTCAGCGGCGACTTGCTCCCAATGTCCATTATCAATGCCTGTATCGATCATATCCCGCTTACACACATCTTTGTATCGTAGTAGAGGCCGACCCTGAGATCTCTTACCCATCTGTAATTCACCAAGAAAGATGTCCTTTGGTATTCTACCATCATCCATCCTCCTAAGATGTCCTATTCATCTAAGTCTACGAAGACTGAGCGTGGAATATACCGTCACACAACCTGATTTTTCCAAAACTTCAGTATTTGTGATTTTGTCTTGCCACTTAATACCAAGTGTTCTTCGCAGACACCGCATATGAAAGCTGTTTAAACGTTTCTCTTGGTGTGAGTAAGTTGACCAGGCTGCACTGCAATAAAGAAGAGTACTAAGTACACAGGCTTGATAGACAAAGACTTTTGTTTTGGCAGTAAGCTTCCTGTTCTCCCTGACTCTTTTTGTTAACCTGTTCATTGTTGTTGCTGCCTTCCCAATCCAGGTGTTGATTTCCTGATCTAGTGATAAATTTGCTATATACCTCTGATCCTAGATAGGTAAAATGGTCTACTATATCCAGTTCGGCGTCGCCAATAAAGACTGATGGTACTCCATGTGCACCTTGTGACATAATATGTGTCTTCTTTTTGCTAATTGTTAAACCAAATTCAGAACAAGCATCGGAGAATGCAGATAGCAGACGTTGTAATTCTTCCTCAGAGGAGTGGGTCATAATTGTAGCATCATCTGAAAAAAGCAACTCTCTGATCAGTAACCTCCTAATATTGGTCTTGGCTTTCAATCTCTGAGCATTGTAGAGTCCGCCATCTGAGCGTGAGTGAATGAATATACCACCATCCTGATCACGAAAGGCATATTACAGTAGAAGTGAAAAGTATATTCCAAAGAGGGTGGGAGCAAGTACATAACCTTGCTTAACTCCACTCTTGATTGCAAACTCTTCTGAAGTTGTACCATCAAACTTGATTATACGCTTCATGCCAGTGTGGAACGTTTCCACAATGGACAAAAGAGTTGGTGGGCAGCCAATCTTCTTTAATGCCTTGAACAGACCCTCACGACTGACCAAATCAAATGCCTTTTTGAGGTCGATGAAGGCAATTAACATTGGCTGATTCCGTTCACGGCATTTTTCTTGCATTTGTCGCAATGAGAATATCATATCAATGGTAGACCGGTTCTGACGGAAGCCACACTGTGATTCGGGGTAGACTTGATCTCCCTAGACTTGAAGTTTGCGCAGAACAATTCTGGCAAATACTTTCCCAACAATACACAGAAATGAGATAACCCGTAGCGCCCCATGTCTACGCCAATTGACATGGACTTATAACCCGTAACGGCTACCTTTCGCTTTCATTCCGAGACCGGTTAAGACCAGGGATGGAGTTATACTTCTCCATAGCACACAGTCTGGGCTAAAATACAGAGACCATGTGTTGCCCATGCAACATGATCCCTCTCTCGATCTGCCTAGTTCACTCCAGAGGAAAGGTAACACCTATACATCTGGAACAAGACAAGCTGCCGTATCAGCAAAGCAATGTTCTAACTTTCCGCCTGTCAGAGCTTCGATCCTAGACCAGCTACCAACCAAGGCTTAGGGCCTGGTCTGCCCTGCCATGACATTTTGTCTTTAGGTTGCATTTCCTCGCACCAGGATCAGGCTTGTACCCTCCCAATAGCGCTCTTCCGCCAGAAGCCGTTGGGTGGGGTGTCGGGTTTAGTGAGCACCGCCCAACATTTGGTGCTAACAGAAAGCAACTAGTACCGTCTACTATCATACGGTAGCTCAGTCATATCTGACTAAGAACTGACAACAAAGCGTTGTTTCGAGTGTCTTACCATCACACCACAGTTTTGTCAAACCATCTTCTGGTAATACGACGAGTTACCTATCACAAAGAACATTTTCATCTTGTCAACAATACTGCAAACCCCCTTCCAGCTAGAGCAGTGTCTGTGACAACAATGGTTAGGACTCTTGAAGAAAAGAAAAAAACACAGTTACAAACGAACGTTTGGTCAAAGTTTTTATCAACGAACAAGAAATACGTCTATAACAATAATTTTTAAGAAAAAACAAGACACTTTATAGGGGATATGAAGAAGGTCAGAGACATAATGGCAGCACAAACGACACGAAAGTCACCATAATAATCGAAATCACAAAGTGCACATTCAACAACAACAAAAAAGTACTTCTATTCAATGAAATACCACAAAGACTGGCGTGATTTTTTTCCTTGGCTTATGTTTTAGTATATTTATAATCGTTTTGTTCCTTTTGTCCCGTCGACAATGACTTCGGTCGGAACATTTCGCTATATCTGTGTGTTTTTGTATTCATATATCGAACTTCTTATTCTTATTTTGTGTTTCTTTCACATCCCGTTATAAGATTGGCAGCAACAACCAGCTTTTACATACATCATACATCTAATTACCATTGTAGATGGTAGAATATCCAAGGTGATCTTTTTTGGTGAGCTACAGAAGGGTAAGAGATCATCAGGGTTGGCCTCTACTACGATACAATGATGTGTGTAGGCGGGACATGATTGATACAGACAATGATATTGCACCTTGCGAGCAAGTCGTCGCTGATCGCTGATCAGGCGGCACGTGATGGCGGAAATGACCATGTGTTCACATGCATCTATTGACCGCGTGAACTGGTCAGATTAGTCACATTCGCAACGACCATGGGTTGTTCTTATGCATTTTTGAAGCACTGTGTAACAAACTATGTCTGTTAAGACGGCAAGATGCCAGTAGTAAATCTAATTAAGTTCATTTTCTACCAGGTCCAAATTTTTGGGGCCTCCTCAATCCTCGCTGGGTTCTGTGTAACAAGGGACATAATCAAAGCCCAGTCAACATCGACCCGAAGACCTTGCTATTTGATCCTACATTGTCTCCCCTGGAGGTCAAAGGAATGGCAGTGAGTATTGACAAGCGACATGTAGGAAATCAGCCGATTACTCAAGCATTTCGTGAAATCTCATTGGTTATCAATGCATTAACTATCCATGCACTAATTCCTTCCACTTCTAGATGTGGGTGTAATTTGTTGCATATCCTTTACAGATCGGTGCAGTCAATCTCAGTCAGCATTTGTTTGGCTGTCTGTGATTTCTTGGCAAGTTTACGTTCAGTAGTTTAACATTGCTTTCTGACTGACCAGCACTCATACCATTATATGAAAAACACTGCAAGGCGGTCTGCTTCCAAATCGCCAGCAACTCTGTTTTGAATGCGGTATGCGGGATTACGAATTTCATTCGCAACCCCTTCGTCACAGAGCGAGCATTGGGTGTAGTTAAGTCAGTTGCATATCCTTTACAGGACGTCGTAGTCAACCCCAGAATGATTTAGCTGTTTGTGATTTTTTTGGTAAGTTTACGTTCAGTAGTTTGCCATTGAGTGTAAGGTATCTTATATTCATAGTTAGTTAGTTAGTTAGTTAGTTAGTTAGTTAGTTAGTTAGTTAGTTAGTTAGTAGGTTGGTTGGTTGGTTGGTTGGTTGGTTGGTTGGTTGGTTGGTTGGTTGGTTGGGTGATTGGTTGGCTAGTTAGTTCTCCACGAAAAACACAGTTCATCGTCGATGGACACGACAGTTACTGGAACGATTTCATTGACCCGAGTTTTATCCCATGTGGCTCGGTCTCTTTCCGCAGGGCCACCCACCGAAAGCGCCGCACAAAGCACGGACTCCGTAGCTCTAGCGACGACTCCCATGAGTCTTCTGGAACATGCACTCGTGAACCGAAAAGACAAACCAGTCAATTCAGCAACAGCCGGTCGCCATCGTTCCGAACATTCAGTTCACGCCACAAACAACCGTGGACAGATGTAAAAGCATTACACTCGAAATTCACAGCTCACAGAGTTCCACCACGCACTCACGCAACCATGCATTACCTGTCCAAAATGAGGAAAATGCGAATGCAAACCGTAGCCATAAGCGTAAATATTCCAGAAACCTTAACGGTTCAATCGCCTATCCGCCATGTTGGGGACCGGAAACCGTATGTCATTTTACTGTAACTACATATGCACGCCCGGAATAGCGGTTTCGTGGTGGCTAGGCGCTCGCCTGCCTGTCTGGTAGTTATCTGTTCGAATCCCCACCATGGAAGGGATTTGTTTTTATTGACCCTGTTCCGCAACTCGACTCGGTCTAAAATTCCTGGGAAATAAAGGGAGCTGGGTTATCTATAACCAGCCATCGAGTCCCATTTCGTCTAAAATTACACGCCTACTACCATATACCCAATATATGTGTACTGCTTTACAGCAGTTCAACCCATTTCATTTCATGACATTGGATCTGATGGATACCGAAGGAGTACCGAGTGCCGGTGGGCGTCTCAAAAAATGGGGTAGGCACCACATGACCGTTACGCTTCAAGATGTGTTTGATTTTTTTTTTTATGTTGCATATCCCTTGCAGGACGTTGCAGTCAACACCGGCATTTTTCAGTTGCTGTTGATGTACTAGGCAGGTTTTTACGTTCAGTAGTTTGCCATTTCTTTCTGAACGTTTCTTTCCCATATCAGCACGTTATAACGCAACGCGACACATACCCTTTCATAATTTTTTAATTTTTTTTTTTTTTTTTTTTTGGGGGGGGGGGGGGGGGGGGGGGGGGGGGGGAAATGATGATGATGATGATGAGGATGATGATGATGATGATGATGATGATGATGATAAGAATGAAGATGATGATGATGGTGGCCATGCTCATGCTATATCTACAGGTTTCCGGTGAGTTGATAAATCAAGGTCACTCTTTGATCCTGGAGATTGACCTGACCAGCCACTGGTCTCCTGGGTTTAATATTACCGGAGGGCCGTTGTCGTACGTTTACAGGTGAGATGTCATTTTTATTCGTTTACACGTGAGTTGTCATTTTTATTCGTTTACAGGTGAGATGTCATCGTTATTCATTTATAGGTGAGTTGTCATCGTTATTCATTTACAGGTGAGTACTGATCGAGTACTTTCTCCGTAATCCCGTATACTCTCGTGAGTAACATGGCGTGCGCGAGAATCGGTACCGGTTCTCTCTGCGTCGCTACCTCACGGGGTATGTGAGCCGGTCGCTCAGAAATCAATGGCAAACTACTCAGTCTTATCTTGCCAAGAAACCAACAATCAGCTGAAAGATGTTGACAGCGATGTCCTGTAAAGGATATGCGAACAAAACAAAACAAAACAAAAATCTGATCGAGTGCCGATTGTCTATAACAGTGGTTCTCAACCTTTTTTGGCCCGTGCCCCCCTTCACCATGTTTTCAGAACGTCATTTCCCCCCCCCCCCCCTTCCTATCAAAAATTTGGCCCGTGCCACCCTTCACCGTATTTTCAGAACGTCATTCCACCCCCCCCCCCTTCATATTTCCTATCTAAAAATCCCCCCACCCCTACACAGTATACGTAAATATGGAAGGTAAATTTAATATCATGTACTTAAACAAGTCTAGACATCCACATAAAACATGATTTGTGGGTCTATTTACCTTATAAAATGAATTTTAGAAGGATGAGACGTACATAACTGTAAAGTATGAAGGGAAAAATAATATCAAGTAATCGGTTCTTGTATTAACGCGATCTTGAAATAGTCTTCATTCCCCTCCTGGAAACCCTAAAATTCCTCCCCCCCCCCCTCCAGGGGGGGGGGGGGGGGGGGAATTCCCCACCGGTTGAGAATCACTGGTCTTTAACAATATGGCACTAGCATTTTACACCCAAAATGCTTCAAAGAAGCAATAGGGCCCTTCACTTTTCATGCCTTAGTGCAGTAGCCATAGTACGCTGACCAACGGGCCTCGTGGTCGTGTATTCAAACCTTCACCGAGGTGAAGTTTGTTACACTTACCCGACCCCACGCCCCCCCCCCTGGCCGAGCCCGCCTCAAATAGGTACCAAGACATACCTTAGGAAGACAAGGCGGGAGGCGTGAAATTGACCACGTCACTTTTAGAGTTTCGGTTGATCTCCAAACATATGAAGTCAGTATCATATACCTATTAGACTTCAAAGTGCGTTTAAAGACACTTTGCTTTATACTGCTACTCAACAACTTTTCCCCATAACGAAATGTTGAGTGATGGGATCATTGTACTGCTACTCAACAACTTTTCCTCATAAAGAAATGTTGCGAGTGGTTAGATCATTATACTGTTACTCAACAACTTTAACTCACAACGAAATCTTCAGTGATGAGATCATTACACTGCTACTCAACAACTTTTCCTCATAACGAAATATTGCGTGATGAGATCATTATACTGCTACTCAACAACTTTTCCTCATATTGAAATGTTGCGAGTGGTTAGATCATTATACTGCTACTCAACAACTTTAACTCACAACGAAATCTTGAGTGATGAGATCATTACACTGCTACTCAACAACTTTAAATCACAACGAAATGTTGAGTGATGAGATCATTATACTGCAACTCAACACCTTTTCAACACAACGAAATGTTGCGAGTCATTATATTATTTCATTTTCCCTTTTATTTTTTAAATATTATATATATAGAGAGAGAGAGTAAATGTTTTTTTTACGTGACCTACAGAAGCACTTTAGGTCTTAAACTCCCGGTGCGCTGACGGTCTGTAGCGGGATGAACCCCCCAACATCGGTCAGATGGACTTAAACGTTGAATTCTTGTTCAGAAAGCTGTGGAAAACTGCTGAACGTAAAATTGTAAAACTTTGTCTAGCTAATCAACCGATGATTGGGGTCGATCGCAACGTCCTGGAAGGGACATGCAACATGTTATATTTATATCTGTATGTGTGTGCACATCAGTGACAGGGACAGCGCATGGCGCGCAAAGGTCTTTAGACAATCGGGCCAGGGAATTACTCTTACCAGATATTTATAGTTATAACAAAGTGGAGAATAGAAAAGGCCCTCTACGTTTCCTGACAGACAGACAGACAGACAGACAGGCAGGCAGGCAGGCAGGCAGGCAGGCAGACCCGACAGACAGACAGTCAGACCGGCAGACGGACGGACGTATGGACTGACGGACGGACGGATGGACAGACAGACGAGGACACTAGCAAATGCAGATAGACAATTAAGACTTCAAAGACAGGTATTCTTAGAATTATAGATATTGTGAGGCATGGTCGATCGGATAATTAGAAACTGCAGTTAACTCCACCTCCCCCCCCCTTTCCTCCCTCTTATGGTTCTGTCAACATGGTTTCTACAACATTTATACCAAATTTTTTAAAGACTTTTTCCTTTACTGTCTGAGAAAGATATAGTTAACTTCTCCTCCTCCTCCGCCTCCTCATCCTCCCCATCTCCTCCTTCTGTTCCGTCTCCTTCTCCCCCTAACCGCCCAGTCAGCATATTTTCTGCAACATTTATACCAATTTGTTAATAATTTTCTCCATTTACCGCCCGTTGAAGAATCAGCCAACTGACCATACACTTCGGACATTCCAGTCAAGACGGGTCAGAACACACGGTAGACGGGACCGGATTTACAGCCGAGGTGAGTGCCATCCTCCCTTACTGGCCGTTGTTCTTTAATGTATTCGTGACCGATTTTTGTTGCAGCAAATAGAACTGTATTAATTATATTTTTTACAATGACATCTTTGACTGTATACACTCGACCAATTCTTCAGCTTCTTCTTCTTCTTCTTCTTCTTCTTCTTCTTCTTCTTCTTCTTCTTCTTCTTCTTCTTCTTCTTCTTCTTCTTCTTCTTCTTCTCCTCCTCCTCCTCCTCCTTCTCCTCCTCCCCCTTCTTCTTCTTCTTCTTCTTCTTCTTCTTCTTCTTCTTCTTCTTCTTCTTCTTCTTCTTCTTCTTCTTCTTCTTTCTTCTTCTTCTTCTCTCCCCTCTCCCCCACTGGAGCACAGACCGTCAACCAACACACGCCATACTCTCTTCTCTGTCTTATGCCATCTTGTGCAACTCCCTCTATGTCCCTTCATTTTATTCATCTGTCTCTAATTTTGCCCTCCGTGTGTATTTGTATTCTATCCATTTATATTTATTATGTATGTTCCAAAGAAAGAACTTTCTAGTTGTGCAATTAAAAGATGTTTCTTAAAAAAAAAAAAAAAGATGGCAAATTCAACTCCAGTGTCTTTTTCTCATCTCTTGATTCATTGGAAATCAGTCTAATTCTCTCCCTAAGCTAAAGGTTAATGATTATGTTGAACAGTTTAAAATCAGTTCTCTCCCTAAGCCAAGGAATAATGATTATATTGAAGAATTTAAAATAAGTTCTCTCCCTAAGCCAAGGATTAATGATTATGTTGAACAATTTAAAATAATTTCTCTCCCTAAGCCAAGGATTAACGATTATGTTGAACAATTTAAAATCAGTCTAGTTCTCTCCCTAAGCCAAGGATTAATGATTATGTTGAACAATTTAAAATCAGTTCTCTCCCTAAGCCAAGGATTAATGATTATACTGAACAATTTAAAATCAGTTCTCTCCCTAAGCCATGGATTAATGATTATGTTGAACAATTTAAAATCAGTTCTCTCCCTAAGCTAAGGATTATTGAGTATGTTGAACCATTTAAAATCAGTCTAGTTCTCTCCCTAAGCTAAGGATTAATGATTATGTTGAACAATCTAAAATCAGTTCTCTCCCTAAGCCAAGGATTAATGATTATGTTGAACAATTTAAAATAATTTCTCTCCCTAAGCCAAGGATTAACGATTATGTTGAACAATTTAAAATCAGTCTAGTTCTCTCCCTAAGCCAAGGATTAATGATTACGTTGAACAATTTAAAATCAGTTCTCTCCCTAAGCCAAGGATTAATGATTATATTGAACAGCGCAATCACTTCACCGTGGAGACTGTCATATAATTCTGCACTGTTTAGTTTAATTTAGTTTAGTTTAATTTAGTTTAGTTTAATTTAGTCGTTGGATCAACATCACCGCATGCGGGTTTAACCCATAAGTGCTCCGTTTTCCTCCTAACTCAAACCTGAGTTTGGAGAAACTCAGCTCAATGCACGAACTCCGTAGCATCGGCGAGGATCCTGAAATACTTTGGGTAGATATTTAACTCGAAATTTTGCCCGGGCAGCGAGGTTAGGCTACTCTTTTCTTCTTTTTTTTTTTTTTTGGATTTCCAACTGCCAAGGGATTTTTTTTTACATGCGCAGCAATACACACGGGCGTCCGATCTCACTACTCAGAGACCAGGGGAAATTTTATTACTGGAAGTCCAAGTGAAAAAAATCCCGGTCATAACCGGGGCTTGAACCCGGGACCTCCAGCACTAGAGTCGGACACCATACCTCGAGACCACTCAGCCCCCGTACTGCACTGATACCAGTTAGGGAATGTTTGCAGTTTATTAATAATTGTGTTACTCGTTCTCAGTGTGTCCGATTCAGGCACCGATACTAATATGGCGTTAGTAATAATTATTCTAAGTTCGGTGCCAAGTTTAATTTTTTTTTTAGCTTCCACAAATGTCCAAGTACTATGAAAGCTCCTTCTCGTCTGTTATTTTCTTATTGTATAATCGCTACCTATTCTCGTATCTTTGTTTACACTGCTAGCAAAACATATATATACCAAAATACATTGTTGTAACCATGGACGCCGTGTTCAAACATACACATGTCAGGTCCATAACAACGAAACAGATGATTAACTTATAATATATATGATGACTGTGCAGTTTTTGAAAATATTGCCGTCAAAGTTTTGACTTCACCCTCTGTAAAGGTCAAGCAACATAATAGGTAATTTCAAAACGTGGACTCTAATATTTTCAAACACTGCAGTCAATTAAAAATAAATATATATACACACATACACACACACACACACACACACACACACACACACACACACACACAATTCGTGTAGTTTTATTGGTGTGTTTATTGTTTGTGTGCTAACGAAGGCTTTAGCCGAAACGTCCTTATCGTTACTCATGATCTTGTTCTAGTAAAGCTTCGCTATTCTACTTCCCGTTTATTGGTGATTCATTCATTGTACCTATATAAGTGTATGATTCCCACATCCTAACGTAACGTTTAACCAAGGAAGATCGGGCCATCATTTGCTTGATGTATTCATATGTTCTTTGTCTTTTTTTCAACGAATTCTGCATTTTATGGATTTGCGCTTGTGCAACGAAAATGGCCATGAAACCTAGCCAACCGTTATTCTAGAATCACGAATAATACTTAAGCATTTTTTTACTTGCAGATTCAAATGCTGGCGTACAATTCGGATTTGTACACCAATATGACAGCGGCCATGACCTTGCCTAGAGGCTTAGTCTGCGTATCGATTCTGATCAAGGTAAGGTTCCCGCTATTTGATGTTGTTACATGTGATGCTCAGGACTGTTTTATTATACTCAGCTTATATGTTTTATCATGTTGATTACTGCACAGGTACTTGAAGTTCTTTCCCATTGCCATCATTGTCATTTTCTGTTTTCGTATTATTATTTTTCATTTTCTGCTTCTGATTTATCTTCTTCTACTTCATTCGTTCTAAGACTAATTTTGTTTTGTGCACGTATGTGTGTTTGTAGTAAAACTGCCATATTTGAGCGCTCTTAAAACTTTTTATGGTAAGATTTGCATTGACTCTTTATTCTCCCTCTATATTATTTTATGCCGTCTCCCCGGTCGAGGGGTTAGAAGCTTTCTCCGTAACCCCGAATACTCTCGTGGTTGACGTGAGCGCACGAGAATTGGAAGCGGTTCGAGTCACGCCAGTGACTTATGAGAGTATGGAGCCCCGTCGCTCAGAAAGCAATGGCAAACTACTGAGCGTAATTTTGCCAAGAAATCAACAATCTGCCGAAAGATGCTGATGTTGACAGGGATGGCCTGTAAAGGATATGCAAATCATTTTTTTTATATTATTTTATATCTAAGGAGCAACATCAGAGATGTATGTGCTTTGTTGACAAATAACACAAAATTAAGTTTGTATTCAGCGCCTTTGTCAGAGACCAAACTGGAATGTGGTGTAGTTTAATTTGTGCGAGGGAAAGTCAATAGGTAAGGCACAAATAGCTGTAGAAAAATAACTAAATATGATAACAACTTGAAACTAGTTTATGTTTATACACACATTGTCCCTTTATTTCTCAACATAATTTCTACCAAGATTGATGCACTTATTCCATCATTTTATCAGTCTCCCCCCCCCCCCCCCCCTTTTCAAGCCGGATGCATAGAACTGCGTGTTCTGTTTTCTAAACCACATTTTCACTTCACATTCAACTTCGGCGTCATTCGCGAAATGTCTCCCACCAAGGTGGGTTTTCAGTGGACCAAAAAGGTGGAAATCGCTAGGGGCTAAGTCGGGGCTGCAAGGTGGATGTTCCAGAACTTCCCAACTTCGTTGGTTAATTCTCTCCTGAGTTAATCGAACCGTATGTGGTCTAGCATTGTCATGAAGAAGCAACACTCCTCTAGTCAGCAGTCCTGGACGTTTTCTTCGAATTGCATCATGAAGCATCGATTGAACTTCACAGTACGATTCAGACTTCACATTGTCACCTTTCTTCTTGAAATTGGTTAAAAGCACGCTTTGACAATCCCAGAACACTGTCAGCATAACCTTCCCTGCTGATGGCGTAACCTTGATCGGATGTCATCAACAATTTTAGAGCGATCGTGAGAAAAATTTTTCTACCCAGCTATGCACCGCTTTACGGGACAAACATTTGTCAGCATAAACAGGAAGCATTCCCTTATGAATGTCCTTTGCAGGCAGTCCTTTTGCCTACAAAAATCGTACATCAACACGTTGCTCTTTGGTTGTACACGCTGTAAGTACAGTCGCCATTTTGTTTATGCGCTGCGCATGAGACACCTTGTGCCAGCTGACGAACGGGAATATAAAGTCCGATGTTGCTGTCACCTAATGACACCTGTAGGAAACACCAACTACATTTACCTGCCATCCCACAGAACTGTGTGACTTACTTATTGACTCGCTCCCGTATAAAATCACCACCTGTGTCGGAGACCAAAGTGGAATGTTGTAAAGGTACAATTGTATACAATCGTCGGCTTTGCCATAAGTGAATAAAACGAGGTAAATGGAAGTACGGCTGCACACAGAGAGCACCTCGCTGCCCATATCAGTATTATTGTAAAGGTTCATCGCGGACTCAAGGCGTATGCTTAGTAAAGTGGAGAAAGGAATGTTTCGTGTGGAATGGCTCACCTCGCTTCAGAGGTCACAGATTGTGAGAATTGTTTGGAATTTTTGCTCTGGCCATACGGGAGTGCGGGGGGGGGGGGGGGGGGGGGGGGGGGGGGGGGGGGGGGGGGGGGGGGGGGGGGGGGGGGGGGGGGGGGGGGGGGGGGGGGGGGGGGGGGGGGGGGGGATGTGAACCAGGCGGAATAGACTGGCAGAGAATGAAACGCTTGGTGGCCAATTAGCTTATGGAACAAGGGAGAGGTGGTCGGGTGCCTGTGGGACCAGGTGGGAGAAGGTGAGGAACAGATTGAGAATACTATGTTGAAAGGATAGGGATTGGCGGGGATATGGCAGGGGTTCTGGTAGAATCTCAAACTCGGAAGGAGAACTTTTAATCCAAGATTAAGTGGTGGGAACCATTAGTAGTGTGACTCTTCGCTGGCTGTTGAACGAGGGGACGGGGCGTATATGGGAATGTCCTGAGTGCAGTGATGTCGGTTCTAAGTTCAGCTCAACGCAACATTTAAAAGGTTAAAAATTCAAGAGCATCGAACTTACTGCACCGGATGTTTTCTTGTATAGTTCGCTCTCACTGCAGAGTTGCTGACCGCCTGCCAAAAGCTCCTCTCAGAACACGACGACCCCACCACACTCCTTTCCTACCCAAAAAAAATTGTACTCGCGAACTGAATACGAACCTACGACCATCTATGCAGGAGGTAGATGGGTTACTACATTGTCACGGAGCACCACAAATATATAGTCTAATTATAATACAAGCGTATTGTAAAATACTTGGGCAACGTCAAACGGCACGGTCGTTCTAGAGCAGTGGTTCTCAACCTTTTTTGGCTCGTGCCCCCCCTTCACCATATTTTCAGAGCCGTCATTTCCCCCCCCCCCCACCTTTTCGTATTTCCTGCCTAAAATTTGGCACATGCCCCCCTTCACCATATTTTCAGAACATCATTCCCCCCTTTCGTATTTCCTACCTAAAAATCCCGCCCCGCCTCGCCCCTACACAGTATACATAATAATTAAAGCTAAATTTAATAGCACATACTAAAACAAGTCTAGACGTCCACATAACACATGATTTGTGGTCTACTTACTTTATAAAATGAATTTTAGAAGGGTGAGACGTACAGAACCGTACAGTATGAAGGGAAAAACAATATCAAGTAATCGGTTCTTGTATTAATGCGATCTTGAAATAACCTTAATTCCCCCCCCCCCCCTGGAAACCCTAATATTCCTCCGGGGGGGGGGGGGAATTCCCCACCGGTTGAGAACCACTGGTCTAGAGAGAAAAATTATGGAAGGCATAGATGCTGCAAGACGAGACATGTGCGGTTTAGAGAGTCCAGTATTGGAAGGCATAGATGCTGCAAGACGAGACATGTGCGGTTTAGAGAGTCCAGTATTGGAAGGCATAGATGCTGCAAGACGAGACATGTGCGGTTTAGAGAGTCCAGTATTGGAAGGCATAGATGCTGCAAGTCGAGACATGTGCGGTTTAGAGAGTCCAGTATTGGAAGGCATAGATGCTGCAAGACGAGACATGTGCGGTTTAGAGAGTCCAGTATTGGAAGGCATAGATGCTGCAAGACGAGACATGTGCTGACAAACCCGACGGTGGGCATTGGTGATTAGGGATTGGTGGGGATCATCATCATCATCACACTCTGGACAGAAGACACTCCATGGGTGCCTCGATCTCCTCTTGAACATCTTCGACAGCGTGCATCAACTGATCATACCAGTTCTGTGTTGGTTAATTAGCTGTCCTGTGTCTTGACAAAATGTCCATGTCTGGCGGTTCCCCGCTTTACTACCATCTCCGTTACTCTGGACAAGGAAGCAAATTCCCAGATTTCATTACATCTACCTATTCGTTTAGCATCGTTCAGCATCTCTTACAGTGCTGATGATATCTGGCCCATCTAACTTCTAACTTCGATCATCGCTGTTCGCCAACCGATCAGCTTGCTCGTTGCCTTTCACGCCTGAGTGAGCCGGGTACAAAGATTATGCTGGGCATGGAACATTTAGAACATTCTTTGCATGAAAAGACAGAAGGCAGGGCAACTGATGGATGCTCGGGATTCTTTCGGTGAGCTGAGGTCAGATCCACCTTCTGCAGATGACCTGTTACATGATGATTGACAACGTCGCTAACTGATTATAGAATGTTCGAGAATGTTGGTCGTGAGCTGGAATGATGTGTAGCATACTCCAGTCAACTGAGGAGAGACTGTGCATGTGTAAGGAATCCAGATTCGTGCCCTGTCTGATAGCAAACCGGTGTAAAAGATTCGTAAAGGACCCTTTCTCAACTATGAGGCGTAGTGGATATATGGTTCTAGTCAAAAGTGTTTATAGAACGATCGACACACAGTGGGTTGATGGGGTAAATAAAATCACAGCGGTCGTGTTTCCCATAACTAAAACCTGCGTGTCGGGAACTAACAGGTAAATTCACGATTTTTCTGAGCTGTTTACTGTTTTGGCTGACCCAACGCTTGTTTATTATGGTTTGTACTGTGACTAATTACAGTCTGAAAACATCTATAAATTTAGTATGTCTATATCTTATATAACTTGTATAGTATAAATATGTAATTTAGTTATGTGACAATTTCGTGGTCCCAGTTTTAGGCTGGGTCGATTTTGCAGTCCAGGTCAAGTTTGACAAATAAAATATATTCCAAATTTTATGGGAATCAGTCAGGATCATCATCATCATCATCATCATCATCATCATCATCATCATCATCATCATCATTATCATCATCATCATCATCACTACCATCACTCCCAACATCATCACCACTACCACCACTGTCATCATCATCATCATCATCTGTCATATATTGCGAAGGGACTGGGGATCACTGGTGTGCATAACCCATATTCTAACCAAAGAAGTTGGGCTCCATCCTCTTCTAATCTTTAATAATCAAGAATGTGACCCTTGAGTTATTGCAGGCTCGGTTTTATTTAGTCTAGGTGGTTGTGGTCCTTTTGGGAATAATTAATACCAAAATGAGAGTCTGCACCTTCACCAAGGATCCTATTAGCTCTTGAGCCCCCTTTAGATATTCTGAGAAAAGTCTGAAAGATTTCTTCAGCATGAATTAGGTGAAGAAGAGCATGGTCTTGAGAAGTCATGAGACATAGAGTCTTCTCTCTCCTATCTGTTATTTCATTGAGTTTATTGAGTTTAGTAATTTGGTAAATGATTTCCTAAATTACTTATACACAAAGAACATCTTATTTTCACAAATACAACAGTGTTTTAACAAACAAACTGAACTGGAATTAAATCATGAGATCCTGTTACTGTTTGTGTAGTTTTATTGATTGGGCCTGTATCTTTTGGCCTTTTGATAAAGACATTTCACATTTTCTATATTGATACATGGTTGTTTATCATGACAACAATCAATGTGTAAATGCATATCAGTACCATCAATTTCCCAATCAATAAATAATAGCAACAATAATCATAGTAATGGTGGTAGTGTGGTTTAAGATCTTTTTCCTGTAATAAGAAACATTAAATCTTAAGTTGCCCTATAATGGTTTGGGCTGTCCTGTCCTACTTTTCCATCTGAGGGATTGGGTGTGTTGGCAAGAGAAATGTCACCTCTGAGTGGTTGATTGGGTTGAGCCTGGGTCCATAGACTTGATGGATCCGTTTCAGTACTTCCCAGTAAAGCTACTCTGAAGGCTGCCCTTGCTGTGGTCAAGGCCTGAGGTATCATTCCATCTCAAGTGTGGGGATCATCTTCTTTGCCTCCCTCTTCTGGTCGCCACCAAGAACATCACTGTGTAAAATTCACATATGTTTGTATAATCCTACCAATGTAATACTCCATAATGCTAGTAAGAATAAACAAGACACACCAGGAAGGGTAAGGTCAGAAGAAATCTAATATCCTGAAAGTAGGAACTAGTTCCCCCCTCTCCTCTGATCTAGTGTTGGGTTAATTTGTGGGTGGTCAGAGATTATCACACTGTATGCACCTGCTATCATCTGTTCCCTGCTGTATGCATGTTCTCATTGTACCTGGGTTCATTGAGATGTGTACAGTCAGACATTGATATGAGTGATGATGTGTTGTTCCTTTGAGCATTTAAGTCAAGCTGATAGTGCAAGACCATGACAAGGATAAGATGCATTTTAATAAACGGCATACAAATATAACATCTTCATCAACTCATTTTGGTTATGCATAATGTAGATAACTGTTCCTCTGCACCTTCCAAATCAACTAACATGTCTTCTTCTTCTTATAAATCATTTCACATTACCTGCTGTTGTTATGGGGTTTAGTGGTGTGCTGTGTTGTGTAGTGTGTTGAGTTAACTGCTGTTGATTGGGGTTCTCATAGTCTGTACCACTTTCCCCCAACTTCATCAGTTAATATGAGTATAACTCATCAAGTAGTTATTGTTCATCATGGCCATCATACAGAACTTCTGATGTGTATTTGTTACAAAATGTAATCCATACAAAATCATGACAACAATAACTATACAAAACCAAACTAACAAAACTATACATTAGTAAGAGGTTGTTACAAATGTACCTCTCCTAATCCACTCTCCTCCTTTACTCATTCTTTTATTCTTCTTCTTCTGTTATCAGTGCGCATCATTTCCATTCTGATGGCTACCAACAGTTGGCTATAGACCGAGGTTTTATTTACCTGTTGGTCTGGACAGATTATCTAGGCCGTCTGTCACAAATGGCGTCTGTGAAGCGTAACCTGGTTTTAGGCAGTGCAGCTCATGAGTGCCTTGTCTAAGTGAAAATCTGACATAAATACAACTATTTGTTCTATCAAACCCTATTATTTCAATTCATGAAGAGGAAAGGAAAGATATAATCTCTCTCTCAGCTCTTTAGATTGCGAATAGGCAGAAATAAGTACGTTTTCAAGCGAGGCAGTGGTTCCTGTGCACAAACTGTCTTGTGATTAGCAGATAGCAATTTAAGCAGTTTTTGATGAAATGTATAAGAGTGCGTTTGGATTCTCACCTCGTACAGTTTTCTGTTATAGAATGTTGTAGTATGCACACATTAAAGCTAACAGATATCTTGAAGAACTTCAGAGTTTGCAGTTTTGAGAAAGTATGAGATTGTCAGTTTTACCGGGGAAAAGGCTCTGTGTAGTCAGAAGCTAGCAGTCGACACTTTTACACTTCAGAGATTTTATTTTATCAGTAATACATTTAAATTGACGCACAAACATTGGATACCTCTACTGTATACATCTGGGCATCAGATAGATCTGAGGATTCACATGCTTACTTCGGAGTTCGGATCAAACTGCCATCTTTTTCATGAAAAACACAGGTCACACCAGCGATCTGACCGTTCGTCAGGGCGATTGTATGAGAAGTGCGCGATTTGAATATTGAACGCTAGCGGCAGGTCAGAGTCGTCATCACGTGACCGGTCCCGTCCAATGATCTCCCTAGTTGTAGACGCTGTAATTTCCAAATTTAGACGACACCCGTCCATCTTCGGTGTCATGTTGGTGTTCGTTCGCGTTCGTGTTGTCAATTGTATAACTCCCTCTGTTTTGGTGTGCAAATTTTGACGTACTGTACAATGATGGTGGTTCATTATGTCACATCATCATCATCATCATCATCATCATCATCATCATCATCATCATCATCATCATCACCATCATCATCATCATCACCATCATCATCATCGTCATCATCATCATCATTATCATCATCACTTCCAACATCATCACCACTACCACCACTGTCATCATCACCAGGATCATCATCATCATCATCATAATCATAATCATCATCATTACCATCGGTCGATTTTGCAGTCCAGGTCAAAGTTTGACAAATAAAATATATTCTAAACTTTATGGGAATCAGTCAGGATCATCATCATCATCATCATCATCATCATCATCATCATCATCATCATCATCATCATCATCATCATCACCATCATCATCATCATCATCATCATCATCATCATCATCACTACCATCACTCCCAACATCATCACCACTACCACCACTGTCATTATCATCATCATCATCATCATCATCATCATCATCATCGTTGTCGTCGTCGTCGTCATCATCATCATCAGGATCATCGTCATAACCATCATCATCATTATCATCATCATCAGGATCATCATCATCACACCCAGGGCAGGTCTATGGGTATATAACTGCAGTATGCACCTGACAAGATGCTGCGAAATATGCCAAGCAATAAATCGGTTGTGGTTTCTGTGTGTAAATTGCCTTAGGGAATATATTGCTTTGAATGTTCAGACGAAGTCAACGGGAGACTGGCCATAGCAATAGAGGGTTTATCAGAATTAACACATTCAGTGGTAAACAAAAAGTAGGTTTGAACCAAACAAACGTGCATGGCGGAGAATGGTAAGAAGTTGGTGTCCCAGTTCTAACTTAAAAGTTGTTAATATTGTAGCAGACGAGTTGTATTATATATCAAAGTAAAGAGGATTGTAAAGGGAAAACTTATGTATTGATATTTTAATTATAGTTTGATTTATAAGTCTCTGGCAGTACGGAAAGTTTGAATAAGACGATTTATAATCCTATGGCATTTGATCATTTAAAGGTTTCAGTGGTTTTACATGCGAGATAATAGACTTCAATACACCGTGTTTTATCCCTTATGGCTCGGTCTCTTTCCGCATGATGGCCAGCCGAAATCGTCACATACAGCATGAACTCCGTAGCTCCAGCGACGACCCGCAGGAGTCTCTTGAGAAAAACACACTCGTAAGTAAGAGGCCATGACACAACAACAGCAAACAAGTTAAAGTAATGATATTGAGACTATATATTTTCCTGTGGACAACATATGCAGGTCAGCCATGGACCATTTCGTACTCACTAAAGAAGAACATCCGGATTTTCTAAATAAATGTTTTAAAGTTGCTATAGAATACCACACACCAGCAAGAACACAATTACCGTCATTCTACAAGGTCTGGAAATGGAGGAAAACCTGGTTCAGAAACAGTGTACTGCCTCTAGAACTGAAATATGTCGGCCACATTATGCGGTGAAGTGGCTTGGGGAGAGCAGAGAGGGGAAGGCATGGTTTTTTGGTGAAGAGGTAGGGGTTACTCTGCGCGAACGTGGGCAGAGGACATTAAAGACAGTTCGGACATGAACATACAGAAGGCAGGGAAATTGACAAGGGACAAAACGTCTTTCTTGAGGAGTAAAAGGAGGAGGAGGAGGAGGAGGAAGAGGAGGAAGAAGAGGAGGAGGAGGTGCAGAAGCAGGAGGGGCAGAAGCAGGAGGGGCTGGTGAAGCGACGTACTACATAGGACCTGCAACAATTTGATGATGATGATAATTTTGCTGTATGTGATGGTAGTGTTGGTAATGGAAGTGGTGGTAGTGGTGGTGGCGATGGCAGTGATGGTAGTGCTCGTGGTTATGGTAGTAGTTATGGTGATGGCAGTCGTGATGTTGGTGGCGATGGTGATGGTGGTGGTGGCGATGGTGATGGTAGTGGTGGTGGTTATGGTAGTGGTGGTGGTGATGGCAGTGGTGGTAGTGGTGATGATGTTGGGAGTGATGGTAGTGGTGGTGGTGATAGTGGTGGTGGTGATGGCAGTGGTAGTGGTGATGGTAGTGGTGGTGGTGGTGGTGGTGGTGGTGGCGGCGGTGGTGGTAGTGGTGGTGGTGGTGGTGATTGTGGTGGTGATGGCAGTGGTGGTGGTGGTGGTGGTGGTGTGGTGGTGGTGGCGGCGGCGGTGGTGGTAGTGGTGGTGGTGGTGGTGATTGTGGTGGTGATGGCAGTGGTGGTGGTGGTGGTGTGGTGGTGGTGGTGGTGGTAATGGTGGTGGTGATGGCAGTGGTGGTGGTGGTGATGGCAGTGGTGATGATGGTGGTGGTGGTGGTGATGGTAGTGATTTTGGTTGAGACGGTGATGGTAGTAGTGGTGTTGATGGTAATGGTGATAGTGGTGATAATGTTGGGAGTGATGGTAGTGGTGGTTGTGATGGCAGTGGTGGTGGTGATGGTAGTGATGGTGGTGCTGGTGATGGTAGTGATGGTAGTGTGCAGATGGTAGTAAGGTTTGTGGTTTTGGTGATGGTAGTAGTAGTGGTGGTCTTGATGGTATTAGTGGTGGTGGTTGTGATGGCGATTGTAGTGGTGGTGATGGTAGTGATAATGCTGGTGGTGTTATTGGTGGTGATAGTGGTGGTGGTAGTAGAGGTTGTGGTGATAGTGATGGTATTAGTGGTTGTGGTGGTGATAATGGTGAGGAATGGTAGTGGTGATATTAGTAGTAGTGGTTGTGGTGGTAATGGTGAGGGTAGTAGTGCTAGGGGTGCATAGTAGGTATTGTTTGTGTGTAACATATTGGAGATCACCACTGTTCCTCATTGGTTACAAAAACTTTCGTGTTGTCTCTTTCTCTCACCAGGTATCCAACGAAACACACCATCACTTTGAGAGGATACACAGAGCCATGAATGAAACCATATATAAAGGTCTAAGTACCACGCTCCTGTGTTATCGCTGGTGTATTGTTATGTGTTAGTCAGCTGGGTAATATTTTTTTTTTCAGTTGCGGCCTGCTACTCATGGATCATTGGCTCTCAGCAATCCCAAGACAAGACATCTTTTCTTTTGCCAGTTCCTGCAGATTCCTCCATTTTCTATACATATTATTCATCTCATCTCATCCCACCTCATATCTTCACATCTCATCTTATCACATTTCATCTCATCACATCTCATCATATCTCAACTCTTTCCTTTTGTACCTTGCGGTGTCGGGGTGAAGCATAAACAGTGGGAGAGTGCCCGTTTATAAACTTCATATATGGAGATTCCCCTGGATTCCCTCTGTACATCGTTTACATGGTCGGCCTCTTCTTCTGTTTCCATTTGGTCTGTAAAACATGACTTCTTGTTGTGGTATGCTGTCAGTTGGTAGCCTAGTTATATGGTCCAACCTTTTATCTTGTTATTTTCTCATAAAATCAAGCGCTGTTATAACCCGCACTTTTGTCTTGATTTCATCATTTCATCATTTCTTTCTTCTAGATACATGGAGTATTCTTCTCATTAATCCCATCTTCGTTGTTGTAATTTGTCATTTCTCTTTTTGTGTCATTGTCCTGGCTTGGCATTGGTAGCATAGTTGGTAGATAGATTGAGTTGTAAAGTGCGTATTTCGTATCTACTTATACGTGTTACCATATTATTCATTCTTGTCTCTAATTCACTCGTCCGTATCCTTTTAGGGCCCAACCCATTTCGTTTGCCCTGTGGGTTCCAGAAACAGGACTTCGTAATTAAACTATGATCAGGTTGTCTCAATCATCACCTAGTGCCTTGCTGGCTGACGTGGCGATGCTTTTGAATATTTTCTTTTCTTTCTTTTTTTTTTTATGTTTCGATCGCTTGCGTTTAAACTCAAGTCCTTATACGTGCTACTACTCTAGTGCACTGGACTGATTTGTGTTTGTGGATTATCATTCCATTTACAAGTGTCCTTCACCATAAGGCGAGCCCACTCCAACTTCTGAGGTACTTGTAATTTACGTCCCAAAATCAAGGACGAGAAGTCCACATCTTAGTCCAACTGACTTGTGTAGGGATTGAAGCTCTCCATCAGCACATCGGAGGTATAGGAGCCATCACTCTTATCAATACGGCCACGCTGACCATATTTTATCAAAGCTTTGTTTATTTGCTTCTTGTTTTCTAAGACCTTGTTCCGTTGATCATGTTTTTCCGTTCAGCACACTCTTTGCAGCAAGCAGGACCACCACATCTCTAAAGCGTTCAATTTCTTCTTATCCTTTTTTGAAATAGGAATCCTGACTACTGAGTTCTACAGGTGATACGGACCAGATGTCATCTTTCAGGACGTTGCAGTCAAACCCATATTGATTTTCATGGCAATTTTACATTTGCCGTTTGGCGCCAACTAAGGGACAGTACCCAAGCAATTATCCGCTCCGTTAAGTTGGTGAACTCCCTTTTCCACTTAATTTAACATCCGTTCAAACATATTTCCCCTGAAAACTTATTTCTATTACTCTACACATTCAAATTTCTCTCCGCTAATCTATCCCTAAATTTCTAACTGCCTATTTAATAATTTTATTGTTGCTTTCCATATACTTCTATACACTTAGCCGAAAATTCTATATTCTGAAACTTAATATTCTTATAAAAACTCAAACAAACTAGTTTGTATGGCATTATGACATCCCATATCGATTTTGTTCACAAGATTGTATTTCATAATTACATATTATGTTGACTGTACAAAAGAAGAAAGGCATACCTCATTCACATTTATTTTGAAATCTCCCTTCACATTTGGGAATCAATAAGTGTATTGTGGAGGAATGGGGCAAATTGAAATGGCACAGCGATGGATCAGATACGTTCTTTGATGAATGTCATTGATAATTGTCAAAGCATGCTTTATTACACTAGTTTCCTCTTCTTTTTGTGTATCTTCGTTTTATTTTTTCCTGTTGTGTGTGTTTTTTTTTGTCTGTGTATCGATTCGCTTTATCCGCTCGCTGTCTGTATGTCTGACTATCTATTTGTCTGGCTTTCTGTCTGTCTGCCGACCTGCCTTCGTGTTTTGTCTATCTACTGTTTGTCTGTCTGTTTAGCCATCTATCCATGTATCCATCTGTTTATCTGTTTAGCCATCTCTCCATGAATCCATTTGTATGTATGACTGTTTAGCCATTTATACATGTATCCATCTGTCTGTCTGTCTGTCTGTCTGTCTGTGAGTCTATCTATCTATCTGTCTATCTATCTATCTATCTATCTATCTATCTATCTGTCTGTCTGTCTGTCTGTCTGTCTATCATTCTAGAGAGCAGTTATTATAGCTGACGCTCAATTCATGTTTCGGAATATTCACTCAGGATATCTCCAACATAAATGTCTGAGACACACGGAATACTCACTCAGGATATCTTGGATATAAATGTCTGAGACACACGGAATATCACTCAGGATATCTCCAACATAAATGTCTGAGACACACGGAATATTCACTCAGGATATCTCCAACATAAATGTCTGAGACACACGGAATATCACTCACATACACAGGGTCAAACGGCAAGAGGGTCAGCTGCACTGCACCGAGGTTCACCCCATGTAGCTGGGTCTCTCCCCGCAGTTCAGCCAACTGCCAGCGGACAGCGTCGCACAGATCACGAAATCCATTGTTCTGGACTGACCTCGAGAGGTCTTGAGCGAACTGTGTTCGCGAACCGATTGAAGGAGTCCGAAATTAAACCACCGACCTTCTTAGCTCCATGCAGACGGTTTTACCTCCTGGCCATGGAGACCCCATGAGAACCGCATTTCATTCTTATTAAGATGTTTGTGACGTGCCTGTCAAGAGCAAGTGTCAAGGCAAAGTGTCACGTTCAAGTGTCACGACCAAGTGTCACGACTAAGTGTCAAAAACCACGTGTCACGACCAAGTGTCAAGACCAAGTATTGCGACCAAGTGTCACGACGAATTGTCACGACCAAGTGTCAAGACCAATTGTCACAACCAAATGCCACGACCAAGTGTTACGACCAAATGTCACGACCAAGTGTTACTACCAAGTGTTACGAACAAATGCCACTACCAAGTGTTACGACCAAATGTCACGACCAAGTGTCAAGACCAATCGTCACAACCAAATGTCACGACCAAATGTCACGACCAAGTGTCACGACCAAATGTCGTGCCATGACCAAAGGTCACGCCCAGATGCTACGAATAAGTGTCACGACCAGATGCTACGAATAAGTGCAACGATAAATGCTACGAATAAGTGCCACGATAAATGCTATGAATAAGCGCCACGATAAATGCTACGAATAAGTGCCATGATAAATGCTACGAATAAGTGCCACGACCAAATGCTACGAATAAGTGCCACGATAAATGCTACGAATAAGCGCCACGATAAATGCTACGAATAAGTGCCACGACCAAATGCTACGAATAAGTGCCACGATAAATGCTAAGAATATGTGCCACGACCAAATGCTACGAATAAGTGCCACGACCAAATGCTACAAATAAGCGCCACGATAAATGCTACGAATAAGTGCCACGACCAAATGCTACGAATAAGTGCCACGACCAAATGCTACGAATAAGTGCCACGACCAAATGCTACGAATAAGTGCCACGATAAATGCTACGAATACAGCACATTAAACGCACAAAAGCTGACTTGGTGACGAGGACGTCAGTGAGCGAAGCGACAGACAAACAGACGCGGAACAGCGATCAAGAAACGAAGGCACACGATTATGATCAGGACAAGATCTGGTGAAGTGAATGGAGAGAGTCTGAAAGATAGAGATGAGATCAAGGAAGGACACAAGAAGTTCAGCATGATATGATCTTTGAGAAGCGTACTGAAGAAACGACTCAACATCTGATGAGCGACATCTAAGTTGAAGAGTCACTGGAAGGTCACATAATAGACAATACCCTAAGTACTGGCGTGAATAATTAGTTAGCAATATTTCTTGTGAACTGTAAACATTATGGATATATGTAATAGGATAGGCGACATGTTTGACTTTAATGGTAGTTCTATTAAGTAGGGTGCCATGAGCAGTATGATGGAATGCGTGATGGTTGCATCGTGTTGATGGCCTGCATGTCATAAAATCATGGGATATTGCCAGAAATAAAATATGGACAAAACACTGAGGAATTCTGTCAGCGTTCTATGTGACCAGTCTTACAGTTCTGTTGTTTGATTCAGAAAACTAAAGCTAGATATAACGAGCTAAAATATTGCCAATGAAGGACAGTTTGTTACATAGCAGAGGTGGTTCACTTCTTGGCAAACATGGGTGCCCGTCTCGGTGGATAATTAACCCAGGACATAAGTAACGGAAAGCCTACTCAGATCGCAGTACATTTAGATTTCATGGTGAAAGGAGGTATGGCACTGTTGCCGGATTATTAGAAGAGTAGCTGTGCCGTTGGAGGAAGAGTTAGCCGTTCCTACGAACAGAACAAGGATGTAACGACAATACACTTTTGATATCAATACGTACATCTATTTTGGGATCTTTTACACAAACCCATCAGGACCATAGAAGTATTTTCTACGAATCAACCAGATGTCTTGTTTGTTTGTACATCATTCACGTTCAGTAAGCATGTACTGACAGGATCTTTTCTAACATGTCTGAATCCAACATCCATCGATATCATGTGACAGTTTCAACTGCAAACTATAGAAATGTATCCAGGGAACCCGTGATATATTTGACGAAGGCTAATCGCACGGTGTATAGACATTTTTCATTGCAGAAAGTATAAGTGCCACGACCAAATGCTACGAATAAGTGCCACGATAAATGCTACGAATAAGTGCCACGATAAATGCTGCGAATAAGTGCCACGATAAATGCTGCGAATAAGTGCCACGACCAAATGCTACGAATAAGTGCCACGATAAATGCTACGAATAAGTGCCACGATAAATGCTGCGAATAAGTGCCACGATAAATGCTACGAATAAGTGCCACGATAAATGCTGCGAATAAGTGCCACGATAAATACTACGAATAAGTGCCACGACCAAATGCTACGAATAAGTGCCACTATAAATGCTACGAATAAGTGCCATGACCAAATGCTACGAATAAGTGCCACGACCAAATGCTACGAATAAGTGCCACGATAAATGCTAAGAATAAGTGCCATGACCAAATGCTACGAATAAGTGCCACGACCAAATGCTACAAATAAGTGCCACGATAAATACTAAGAATAAGTGCCATGACCACATGCTACGAATAAGTGCCATGATAAATGCTACGAATAAGTGCCACGATAAATGCTACGAATAAGTGCCACGACCAAATGCTACGAATAAGTGCCACGACCAAATGCTACGAATAAGTGCCACGACCAAATGCTACGAATAAGTGCCAAGATAAATGCTACGAATAAGCGCTACAATAAATGCTACGAATAAGTGCCACGATAAATGCTGCGAATAAGTGCCACGATAAATGCTACGAATAAGTGCCACGACCAAATGCTACGAATAAGTGCCACGACCAAATGCTACGAATAAGTGCCACGACCAAATGCTACGAATAAGTGCCAAGATAAATGCTACGAATAAGAGCTACGATAAATGCTACGAATAAGTGCCACGATAAATGCTGCGAATAAGTGCCACGATAAATGCTACGAATAAGTGCCACGACCAAATGCTACGAATAAGTGCCACGACCAAATGCTACGAATAAGTGCCAAGATAAATGCTACGAATAAGCGCTACGATAAATGCTACGAATAAGTGCCACGATAAATGCTACGAATAAGTGCCACGATAAATGCTACGAATAAGTGCCACGACCAAATGCTACGAATAAGTGCCCCGATAAATGCTACGAATAAGTGCCACGACCAAATGCTACGAATAAGTGCCACGACCAAATGCTACGAATAAGTGCCACGATAAATGCTACGAATATGTGCCACGATAAATGCTACTAACACGTGTCACGACCAAATGATACGAACACGTGCCATGACCAAATGCTATGACTGAGTGTCACGACCAAGGGCTTGTAACAAACATCTGGTCCCAATAATCAAACGTGTCAAATTTCCAACTGAGACTGTCCAACTTTATGTTCGACACAGCGGTTACGGAACAATCCACTGGCAAGGCTTCAAAATAAAACATTTATTGAACGTACATGATGAGCCATCAGATGAGTGATGGAGTCCGCCCCTGTCATTCAACTATAAAATCGTAGCAATACATTAATATTCGAGCTCCTCATGATAATGATTTTTCCAGGTGTGCGTATCTCCTGCAGCCATTCATAGCACGCGAATATCCTCAATTAGTCATTTAAAGTTCACGGCTATCTTTATCATCTCTTAGCCACAAACTTGCAGTTACCTCCTTTCTGCAGTATGACTTTCCTGAATCCTTGCACATGGCAATGTTTGCTTGAAACAATCCCGCATACAGCGGATGTCACATGATTCATCTCATCTCATCATGTTCCTCTTGTGCCTTGCGGTGTCGAGGTGAAGTATAAACAGCGGGAGAGTGCCGGCTTATGGGCTTCATGTATCGATATTCCCGTGGACTCTGCTATTCCCTCTGTACGTCGCTCACGTGATCAGCCTCTTCCTCTGCTTACCTCTGGTCTGTACATCATTGCTTGTTGTGGTATATTGTTAATTGGTAACCTACTTGCATGGCCAAACCATTTGACTTGCTGCTTTCTAATAAAATCTATTCCTGCTATAACCCCTACTTTAGTCCTGATTTCTTCATTTCTGACCTTATCCCTTTTTGATATATTGGCCAGCTCCGTGACGATGACGTTACGGACATAGTTCGTAATTTCGCTTACCCACGTTCGAAACACAGCTGCAAACTATTTGGCAGCAAACCGTCTTGCGTTGGTTTTTTACGAAATGGTATGGGTGCCGGTCGTTCAGAAAGCAATGGCAAACTACTGAACGTAAACTTTCCAAGAGACCACAACAGCAAACATTATGGTGTTGACTGCGACGTCCTGTAAGGGATATGCATGCAACTAACTTTTTTGGATACATTAAGTATTCTTCTCAGGAATCTAATTTCTGTTGTGAATTTTCTGTTCTCTTTTTCTGTCATTGTCCAGGTTTGGCATTGGTAGCATAAAGTTGGTAGGAAGATTGTATTGTAAAGTGCTTTCTTAGTAACTATTAATACATGTTTGTTCTTTAGTATTTGTCCAATGAGTTGGTTTGCCTTAATGCATCTATTTTTGACCTCGTCTTCTGATTTGCTATTTGATGATATTACACTTCGTAGGTACTTGAAGCTCTTTACTTTCAACCAACCAAATATACTAGGCCGGTCGGTTCCTCTAGCGAATCACTCACTGCATTTGTCCTTAAGAAGCATCCTATCTACTAATCCTCTTCTTCTTCTTCTTCTTCAGCGTTCCGAGCCATTGAGGTTTTTTGCTGCAGATACAATCCGTCTCCATTCGTCTCTCTGGTTGACCTTCTCTTGCCAGTCATTGATTCCAAGTGCTTGTAGGTCTGTATACATATTATCTCTCCACCGTCTTCTTGGTCTACCTCGGGGTCTGCGGTCATTTATTTCCTGAGTGTAAGCGAGTTTTGTTTCCCTATTATCTTCCATTCTTTCTATATGCCCCAGCCATTGTAGTCTATTAGCCTTCATGATACCAGTGATTAGTGGGGACTTAAACAGATCATAAATGTCTTTGTTACTTCTTCTTTTCCACTCTCCACTTTGTGTATTCCTAATACTTTATCTATCCCTATCTACTAATACAGTTCGTAAATAAACATACGTGTATTGTATGTCGCTCATAGAGGTAGAAGAAAGAAGTACTGACTAGACGACGCACTAGACAACATAACAATTTAAAGCTATGGTTACTGACCGGGATTCGAACCTGTCATTTCCACATGACCACCGCGCCTCGAAGCAGGAACAAGTGTGCTTCAACGCATTAGGTCACAATACGTCACGCACGGACAATACTGTCCGAACAGCAAGCGGACAGATTGATTGGGTCTGCACCCGTAGGTTGGAGATATTGGTGCAGACGTGGTCGGGGCCCTTTAAGGTCATGTGTATAGTGCAGAAGAACTGGTAGATAGATCGCCTACGGCTTCGAGAGAACGGTGCTGCAGGAGTGACCAGAAGGTCTGGCCGACACTCATAAACTCCAAACAAATGCCAGGACGGACATCCAATCAGAATGCTACTGGTAGCATTAGTACTTGGACTTCTTCGCTGTTGCAAATGTTGACGAAGCACATATGGGAATGTCCCGGGTGTTGTGTTATTGGTTCCTGACTCACTTACTCATGGCTTGAGGAAAAGTGCTTAGAAATTGAAAGACAACACAACAGTCAAAATACCAAATTAGTGCACAAAAGAATTCAGGAACTTACTAATAAAAGAACAAGTACATCAACAGGCTGTCTAAAAACTAAAGATGGCAAAATCATAATAGAAAAAGATCAGATTCTACATGTATGGACAGATTATGTGAAAGACCTGTATAATGATAACAGAGATGAACAGTATGCTATTAGATTTAATCATGAAGGACCAGCAATTTTAAAGATGGAGGTTCAAAATGTTCTTAAGCATATGAAAGCTGGCAAGGCCCCCGGTGCAGATAACATCACAACAGAAATGATTAAAGCTTTAGAAGAATTTGGACTAGAGCAAGTCACTAGACTGCTGAACACATTATATGATACTGGAGATATACCTTCTGAATTATGTAATTCTGTATTTATTGCAATCCAAAGAAATCAGGAACCTTAGAATGTGATCAACATAGAACAATTAGTATAATGAGTCACATCACAAAGATTTTGTTACGAATTATCATGCAAAGAGTGAGGAAGAAAATACAACCTGAAATAGGGGAAGAACAATGTGGTTTTGTAGAAGGAAAGGGTACAGTAAATGCTGTGTATATGCTGCGAACAGTTATTGAACGTGCTTTAGAAGTAAACAAGGATATACATCTTTGCTTTATTGACTACACAAAGGCTTTTGATAGAGTTAGACATGTCAACATTGTGGATATGCTTGCAGATCTACAAATTGATGGGAAAGACATTAGACTTATAAAAAACATATATTGGAAACAACAAGCTGCCATAAGGATTGATAATGAAGTAGGACAATACCAACCTATTAAGAGAGGTGTTAGGCAGGGATGTGTAATGTCTCCAGATCTTTTTTCCCTATACAGTGAAAATATTTTCAGAAATGTAGAAGACCTAAATGGAATCAGCATTGGAGGATGAAACATAAATAACATTAGATATGCAGATGATACAGTATTGATTGCAGACAACGCACAGGATCTGCAACAATTAGTAGACGCTGTGGTTGTACACAGTGAGCAGCTGGGGTTGGAATTAAATTGTAGGAAGACACAGGTTATGGTCGTCACTAGGAAGAACGAAGTACCACAATGTAATATACAAGTAAATGGGAATATTCTTCTACAAGTGAATCGGTTCAATTATCTCGGAACAGTCATAACATCTGATGGCAGATGCCTTGAAGAGATTAGAACAAGAATCGCCATTGCGAAAGTAGCCTTTAGCAAGATGAAAAACATTCTGACCAATAAAATGATGTCAATTGAAACGAGAAAAAGAGTGTTGAGGGGATACATAGAGCCTGTTCTTTTGTATGGATGTGAAACTTGGACAATGTGCAGTCAAGCAGAAAAACATCTGATGGCTGCAGAAATGTGGTTTCTGAGGAAAATGCAAAGAATACCATGGACAGATAGAAAAACCAATGACCAAGTACTACAAGAGACAAATGAAAATCGTAGATTGATTAGAGAAATTAGACGTAGACAGTAAACATTTTTTGGACATGTTATGAGAAGAAATGGACTGGAGAACTTAGTGACAGCTGGCAAGATCGAAGGGAACAGACCAAGAGGAAGACCGAGAGGAAAATACCTGGATGGCTTGGCCACATGGCATGGACGAGACAGGAACACTGAGCTGATCCACGACTCTGGTGATCGAGTGAAATGGCGAATCATGACCGCCCACGCTTTCCGGCATGGCACATGATTGATTGATTGACTCACTTACCTCGTAGTGCAACTACAAATCGAGACGTTGCCAACATGTCGATGTCTGACCACCCATAGACAGAGAGCTCTCGATTGTTGGAAGACTCCTGTTTTCAACAGTAACCAACAATTAATTAATCCGTTCAACAGCCCATTAGTTATTAGCATGTCCTTTACAGGACGTAGCCATCAACTCCAGCATTTTTTTGTTTTGGTTGCCTGTGATTTTCTAGGCAATGTTACGTCCAGCTATGTGCCATTGCTTTCTGAACAACCTACGCTCATACCACTTATTAAATATCAACGCAAGATGATCTGCTTACACATCGTCTACAGCTGATTTCCAGCGCGGTATGCGCGGTTGTGAAACGAATTCGCTACCCCCAAGTCACTGCAGCCTGGCAGCCCATTACTCACACGTCACTTTCCTTCCTGACAGGTGAGCGGAAACACGTAGTCCTACCTGAACCTACGCCAGCTGCTGCCGGACACTAACCATTACGTCACATATGAAGGCTCAGTTAACTCATCCGGCCTGTTTCGAGACCGTGACTTGGATTATCTACAACAAGCCTATATTTATCAGTCACTCCCAGGTGAGCATGTCTGTCTGTCTGCCTGCCTGCCTGCCTGTCTGTTTGTCTGTCCATCCTTCCATCAGTGCGTTCATCACGCTGCCTGTGTATTTCTATCTGTCTGTCTGTCAATCCAACCGCCCGTCCATCCGTCCGTTCATTCACTCATCCATCTGTCTCTCTGTCTATCTGTCCGTATGTCTATCTGTCTGTTTGTATCCCTATTTGTCCGTTTGTCTGTATCTCCATCTCGTTGTCTGCCTCTCGGTCTTTCTATTTCACACCAACCTGCCTACCTGTACATAGAAACATGCACTCATATATATATATATATGGCTCCGGTTTCAAGATGGCGACGGACGGTCGTGTTGTTTTGTGTTCGTTAACTTTTTCGCGTAAGGGATGGATTTATTCATTTCTTGCGTGTAATTGGTGTGCCAGGATGTAAAACCAGGAGTTTCTACTCAAGATCTGCGCGGGTGCTACGGAGTTCGTGCATCGAGCGAAGCCATCCTTGAGTGAATTTTCAGCAGCGTGTGTGGTTCTCAATCAAAAGTCTGTGTTTACGTTTTTTCAACATGGCGGAACAAAGTGTGTTTTCCGAACGATCAGCAGTCAACATACCGAAGCGGCGTGGTAGCCGCGCAGGGAAAAAGAAGCCAGGTAAGCGCGGTGGCTTGAGACGTTTTAGACTCAAGTGTCACCGTCTAGGACTCAGGAACATCCGTATTCTATATTGGAACTGTGCCAGTGTAAAACAACGGGGCTCTATTTTAGAAACCCTAGTTTACAGGAACGACATTGTAGCACTCCAGGAGACGAGACTGGGCGATCAGCTACTCCGAATTGCCGGCTTCAAATGTTTCTATAACAGACGACATCTGGGAACGGCAGATTCTCGTTCGCGACAGCATGGTGGCGTCAGAGCTAGACATGTCCAGTTGGAACAGTGACGATATACAAATACAGGCGTTGAGAGTTCATTCCAGTATACCATTCGTGTTGGTTAATGTTTATGCCCGCAATGCGAGTGTGGACGCCCAGAAGTGGCAGTGCTTAAGTGGCATATTAGGCCACGAGAGAAATGTTATTTTCTGTGGTGACTTCAACGCTAAAGGCAGATCATGGGGAAACACTTCCTCCAATACACAAGGGGAGGAGCTCGAGACTGCACTGGAAACCATCGACCTGGTTTGTATCAACAGTGGCTGTGTCACCAGGACAGCAAGCCGTCCAGGCGATGAGGACAGTGCTATTGATCTGGCGCTAGTTTCACCTTCACTCACTACAGTGTGTAGATGGGGTGTCCTAGGACACCATGGCAGCGACCACCACCCATGCAGCATATTGGTGGAGAAAGGCAGAACCAGGCAGCACAAGCTAAAGGTAAAGACGTTCCAGTATGACAGTACAGGGCAAGATGTGGTGAGTAAAATAAGACGTGACAAGCGCAGAACGTTTCAGGGCAGGAAGAAAAGGAAAAAAAGCTGGGAGCAGCCACCGTGGTGGAGTTTCGAGGTGGAGAAGGCTTGGGTGGATAAGCGTAGTGCTGTAAGGAGATGGCAAAATGCCAAGAAGAACAGAGCTGGTCATCCTAGTCCCTGCTTGCACTTAGAAAGAGAGATGCACACAAAAGTAAGCTATTTCAAAAAACTGGTCACGGTGGTTAAAAGCGAAAAATGGGCAGAGGTGTGTCAAAGAGTAAGCACAGACAAGTCACTGAAATTGTTCTGGCGACTACATAAAAGCATGAGTGGTGTAGTCAAGAATAAGAGCATTTCTGACTTCCAAGGTGCTGACCTCATCTGGCAGAGGACTGACGAGGACAAGGGCAAAGCCCTCTTTGAACGCTACCTTGAGCAGAGCAACCAGACAGACATGGGAGGCCGGAATCTGGCCAAGGAGGTCACCTCAGACAGATGCAAGGCCCAGAACACTTCGGATGACGACACAGTGACAGGGCAAGAAATCAAGGCTGTGCTTCGACGATCAAAAAACAGTGCTCCAGGTCCTGATGGCATAAGATACGACGACATAAATAGGTGTACCGACAATGAGCTAGAGAAACTTAGCAGACATGTACAACAACAGTATAGGGAGTGCTAGCATCAAGGAGGAATGGTTACACAGCTATCTGATTCCCTTGCCGAAGCCTGACAAAGACCACAAGAAAATTCAGGGATATCGAATTATAACCATGCAGAATACAATAGGCAAGCTGCTGGAGAAGGTAATTGCCAGGAAAATATCAAGCCAACTAGAGAGGCAAGGTGTTTTCCCACCTACCCTGGGTGGGTACCGTCCAAAAAGAGAAACCTGGACCAATGCAGCAGTCTTTGCCCACGATGTCTATGAAGGTTTCCACTCAGGCACTGAAACCGTTGCTGCAGCGATTGATCTTGAGGACGCATACAACAGAGTACCACTGGATTTTTTAATGTTTCAGCTTCTTGAACTAAACGTAAGTCCATTCCTCCTTAGTTGGATCGCTGCAGCTCTCTTCCAACGGAAAGTAGTTTTTAGATGTGGCAGTTGGACTTCGGAACCAACAACAATATATCCTGGCCTACCACAGGGATCACCATTATCTCCGGTACTGTTCAACGCCTACACAGTGAGAATCACCAGTGAGCAGATCACTGGACCTGGCAGGACATTGTCATATGCCGATGATGTTTTAGTGTATCGTCAGGGTAAGGATAGAGAGGAGGTTGCTGTGGAACTACAAACCGAACTCAATCGCATAAGTACTTGGTGTGATGAAGCTGGGGCAATGGTCAACCCAACAAAGGCAACAGTGACTTGGTTCTCGTTGAATAATCATATTGTCAACAATCCAACACCAACTGTAATGCTGTGTTCAGAGACGGTGGAAAGAACGCAGGCAATGAATTACCTGGGGATACGGTTTGATCGAAGCCTTGCTTATAATGTGCACATAGACCAGGTGATAACAAAGGCCAAGCGGGGTTTGGCAGCGATGCGGGTGATGGCGGCAGCAAACTGTGAGCAGCGCCATCTATGTCTTCTGTATGAGGGGCTGGTCATGTCTGTTTTGGAGTATGCAATGGCAATCCTGACTGTCAGCCATAAGCAGATAGAAAGGATGGAAAGGATACAGAATGAAGCTATGCGCATTATTCTTGGATGTACAAGAGATACAGCATGCAGGGCGATGCGCTACCTTCTTGATTTTCCAACCATTGAAGAGAGAATGCAAGTTTGCAGGGCACGTGCCTACCTCAGAATTAACGCAAACACACAGCATCCACTGCATAGTGAAATTAGGAAGGTGAAGGGCAGCAGGTTAAAAAGAGGACGGTCGTGGATGGGTCAAGCCGAGGACATTCTTCAACAGGTGTGTTCACTTGAGGACTTAGAACCTGGCGAGGAGTGGGTGCAAGTGCCAACAGACTTCTGCACATCCTTTTCAGTTTGCATCCAACTAGATAGAAAATGCAGACAAGAAAATCCGGCTGCTGTTGAGGCTGAAGTACAAGCGTTGATTTTCGAGAATTCGCTAGACAGTGACGCGGTCATCTACACAGATGGGTCAGTCGTCCGACATGTGAGAAGCTCATGGGCCTTTACAGCTCGGGCCGGAGGGAGAATTGTGAAGGAGGACTCTGGTGCTTTCACTGAAACCACAAGTAGCCTGACCATGGAAGTCATGGCAGTAAGTAAAGCAATAACATGGCTCGAGACACAGACATTCACTAGGGCTTGTTTCCTTAGCGACTCAATGAACATGATCAAGAGGATAGAGGAGGGGTCGATCCGAAGAGAATGGTTGCTGCCTCTGAAGCGGTCTCGGCTGGCAAATATTAGTTTCATCTTCGTGCCAGGGCATGCGGGAGTACAAGGAAATGAGCGGGCTGACAAGCTCGCAGGTGAGGCTACTGTTGAGGGCGGACGCGCCATGGACCAGGCTGACATTCTGAATGCTCTACGAGAAGTGAGACTTTTGCAAGAACCAAGTGATGACTGTGAATCTACAACAATGGCCAGACTGCGAGAGCAGCAAATTAAAAGAGGGGTGGCCAAACAAGAACACTACGCAGGAAGCCAAAGAAGATTGATAAACCAACACAGAACAGGCGTCGTTAGCCGCTACACGCTGCGGGATTTGCTGAGGAGGGGATCCGAGCACTTATGGACTGAATGGTCCGATGTGCAACGAGGATGATCTGTCGACTAACTAACTAACAATATATGGGTGTGTGGGGGTGGGTGGTGTGGGGGGTGCATTTTATCAAAATAATTAAATCCTCGTATAACTCCTACCACCCATGTATATGTTAATCGTTGTATCCAATGTTGTATCACTCCTACCACGCATGTATATGTTAATTGTTGTATCTAATGTTGTATCACTCCTACCACCCATGTATATGTTAATCGTTGTATCCAATGTTGTATCACCACCACCACCCATGTATATGTTAATTGTTGTATCTAATGTTGTATCACCACCACCCATGTATATGTTAATTGTTGTATCTAATGTTGTATCACCACTACCACCCATGTATGTGTTAATTGTTGTATCTAATGTTGTATCAGCCCTACCACCCATGTATGTGTTAATCGTTGTATCTAATGTTGTATCAGCCCTACCACACATGTATATGTTAATCGTTGTATCTAATGTTGTATCACCGCTACCACCCATGTATATGTTAATCGTTGTATCTAATGTTGTATAACTCCTACCACCCATGTATATACTAATCGTTGTATGTAATGTTGTATCACCCCTACCACCCATGTATATGTTAATTGTTGTATCTAATGTTGTATCACCCCTACCACCCATGTATATGTTAATTGTTGTATCTAACTATGTAGCACCCCTATCACCCTTGTATATGTTAATCCTTGAATGTAACGTCCGCATCCTCCCCCCACCCACCCCACCACTAGCGACCCAGGCTCTAATTCACTGTTACCGTGTCACTAATATCCCCACAACCACCCATGCTTGTATTCAGACAGTGCCCTTTTCTTCCCCCAGCTTGCGGGATTACGAAGACTCAAACAAGACACCATCTACAACCCAGTCCTGCTGATGGCGGGCAACATCCGGCCCTTGCAAGCTTTGAATCAGCGGACAGTGCGGACAAATATCAATTTCGTAAGTTGGAGCGCTTGTGTTGGGGTGTACTGTCAGCCGTAATGTTAGGATGTGTTGTCAGCCTTGCAATATTAGGATGTGCTCTCAGCCTTGTAATGTTAGGATGTGTTGTCAGCCTTGTAATGTTAGGATGTGTTGTCAGCCTTGTAGTGTTAGGATATGCTCTTATCCTTGCAATGTTAGGATATGCTCTCAGCCTTTCAATGTTAGGATATGCTCTCAGCCTTGTAATGTTAGGATATGCTCTCAGCCTTGTAATGTTAGGATATGCTCTCAGCCTTGTAATGTTAGGATGTGTTGTCAGCCTTGCAATGTTAGGATATGCTCTCAGCCTTGTAATGTTAGAATATGCTCTCAGCCTTGTAATGTTAGGATATGCTCTCAGCCTTGTAATGTTAAGATGTGTTGTCAGCCTTGTAATGTTAGGATGTGTTGTCAGCCTTGTAATGTTAGGATGTGTTGTCAGCCTTGCAATGTTTGGATGTGCTCTCAGCCTTGTAATGTTAGGATGTGTTGTCAGCCTTGCAATGTTGGGATATGCTCTCAGCCTTGTAATGTTAGAATGTGTTGTCAGCCTTGTAATGTTAGGATGTGTTGTCAGCCTTGCAATGTTAGGATGTGCTCTCAGCCTTGTAATGTTAGGATGTGTTGTCAGCCTTGCAATGTTAGGATGTGCTCTCAGGCTTGTAATGTTAGGATGTGTTGTCAGCCTTGTAATGTTAGGATGTATTGTCAGCCTTGTAATGTTAGGATGTGTTGTCAGCCTTGTAATATTAGGATATGCTCTCAGACTTGTAATGTTAGGATGTGCTCTCAGCCTTGTAATGTTAGAATGTGCTCTCAGTCTTGTAATATTAGAGTGTGCCCTCAGTCTTGTAATATTAGAGTGTGCTCTCAGTCTTGTAATATTAGAATGTTCTCCCAGTCTTGTAATATTAGAGTGTGCTCTCAGTCTTGTAATATTAGAGTGTGCTCTCAGTCTTGTAATATTAGTGTGTGCTCTCAGTCTTGTAATATTAGAGTGTGCTCTCAGTCTTGTAATAATAGACTGTGCTCTCAGTCTTGTAATATTAGAGTGTGCTCTCAGTCTTGTAATATTAGAGTGTGCTCTCAGTCTTGTAATATTAAAGTGTGCTCTCAGTCTTGTAATATTAGAGTGTGCACTCAGTCTTGTAATATTAGAGTGTGTTCTCAGTCTTGTAATATTAGAGTGTGCTCTAAGTCTTGAAATATTAGAGTGTGCTCTCAGTCTTGTAATATTAGAGTGTGCTCTCAGTCTTGTAATATTAGAGTGTGCTCTCATTTTTTATATATTAGGGTGTGCTCTCAGTCTTGTAATATTAGAGTGTGTTCTCAGTATTGCAATATTAGGGTGTGCGCTCAGCCTTGTAATGTTGGCAAATGTTATCAGTCTTAAAATGTTAGGGTATGCTGTCAGCCTTTCAGTGTTGGGATATGCTCTCATCCTTGCAATATTATGGTGTGCTCTCCTGCTTGCATTATTAGGATGTGCTCTCCAGCCTTGCCATGTTCAGCGCCCAATTGAGACAGGCTTGTATGCGTGTTTCCAATCAACACGGTTCTCTTGGTTAGACTCATTTAGGACTGCTTGCTGTATATATGTATGCTTGCTTGACCTTCTGCCTACTTGCCTGTCTGTCTTCATGTCGGTGTACCTGTCTGTTGTCTGTCTGTCTGTCCATCTGTTTGCCTGTTTGTCTGCCTGTCTGTCTGTCAATTTGCGTGTCTGTCTGTCAATTTGTCTGTCTGTCTGCCTGTTGTTTTTTATGCTTGCTATCTGTCTGTCTGTCAATCTGTCTGTCTGCCTGCCAGTTGTTGTTGTTTTTTGGCTTGCTGTCTGTCTGCCCGTTTGCCTGACAACATCGCTGCACATCTGATGTTCTTGTGACCTTGTCTTCCACAGAGCGAGAGAGCCTGCAGCATGGCGAGAGACATGTCCTATATGGGTCTGTATAGCCTTGTCTTATGTAATAACTCATTTGTCTGAGCGATGTAAAGACATGAAATATACAGCAGCTTTACAAAACACAATATCTTGTTTATATTTCCGTAATTGTGTTGTGTTTAGTTGCTCTATACTTCATGTCTTTATATAGTTGACATTTCCACAGCTTTACCGCAGTTTGGTCATAATTTTGTGTTGTATTTTTGTAAGACGCTGCGCTCAACCCTAGCTTGATTTTCTAAACAATTTTACGTTCAGTACTTTGCCATTGCTTTCAAAAGAAGTCAGCTTGAAAGTCCATCTGACCATTGAAAGGGGTTGAGCGTATTACCCGATCATTAACCAGTTGTGTTCACATCTGTCTGGGCCAGTGGTTCTCAAACGGTGGGGAATTCACCCCTATGGAGGAATTTTCGAGTTTCCATGGGGGGAATTAAGATTATTTCAAGATCGTGTTAATACAATAACCGGTTACTTGATATTGTTTTCTCCTCCATACTTTAAGGTTATGTACTTCTCGCCCTTCTGAAATTCGTTTTGTAACGTAAGTAGGCCTGCAAATCATGTTTTATGTAGACGTCTAGATTTGTTCTAGTATGTGTTATTAAAGTTAGCTTCCATTTTTACGTATACTATCTAGGGGCAGCGGGGGGGGGGGGGGGGGGGGGTTAACAGTAGAATGTAGAATACTTCACAGTCGTGGAGAGGAGGTCAGTATGGCTGAATGGATAAGAACATTCTTACACTTCGGTGTGCTGATGCTGACGTAAGAGGTTCAATCCCTACACCGGTCAGTTGGACTAAAATGTTGACTTCTCGTCCTTGACTTGGGGACGTAAATTACAAGTTTGTGTTTCGTTGCTTTATACTTCATGTCTTTATATATCTGAAGTCAGAGTGGGTTCACCTGATGGCAAGGGACACTAGTAATATGGAAAGCTAATCTACACGCAAAAGTCAATCTAGTGCTACTAGAAGTAATATGAATGGACTACGCTTGAGTTTAGAGCAAGCGAGCGCAAGAAAATAAAATATTCTTGGAGGAAGCCTTAGCATTCTAATTCGAATCTCATGCCATCTGAGTGTGTTGTTCTTGTTTGCTTGAACTCCAACCTAATCCACACATTGCTACTACTGCTAGTAGTTACTACTGCAAGTGAATACACTGGACTGATTTTGCATCAGGGTTAGCTTTCCCTATTACCAGTGTCCCTCGCCATCAGGCGTAGCCTCTTTGACTTCTGAGGTACTTGTAATTTACTCCCCCCAAGTCAAGGACGAGAAGTTAACATTTATGTCCAGCTGTCCGGCATGTGGAACACGAATCCACAACCCCACGGTCAGAAGAAAAATAATAAGCTCGTTAAACCTCTCAGCCATGTCGACCTATGTGTGTAATATACTGCTTTACAGATGTGAAGTTCCCGTACCGATCTTGCACACGTCTGCTGGTTTCTGAGCTTACAAATGGGAAGCGAGGCCCTACGACACAGTTCCCGAGTAGACAGTACTTTGCTACCGAGTCAGAAGTCAAGTCTCTACATCAACCTCACTCTGTTAGTCGCAAACCCTTTTCGAAGCTCAAACGACTTCATCGTGAGCGCACCGGATTTACCAGTTAACCCTTAGTCTCCCAGATGATTTACCACGCAACTCCTCATGCAGTAGATGATAGTTAATTAGCTATGTGTCCTTTACAGGACATCGCAGTGAACCCCAGCATATTTTTATTTGCTGTTTGTGATTCACAAGGCAATTTTTGGGCGTTATGTAGGACCGACGCTTAAACCATGGAAATCAACGCAATGCGGTCTGCTTCCAGAATGTCTGCTGTTAATTTCAAAGCCTTGACTCGGTATGTCAGAGAAATGCGTTCACTGCCGCTAGGCCACAGAGCTGGCCGGATGATAAATAATGCGCATGAACGCTTCTGTTTTATTATACCGGGTGTTTTGAAGTCTCACTACACTTTGTATGTAGAACAAATCTGAAAAAATGAAGTACATGTCATCACAAAATGTGCTCCACAGACCATCGTGAAGCAATATGCAGCGAATGATGTCGTCTGCTGGAGCAATTCTTTGCACTCAAAACAGAATGATGTTATAAACAGAAGAAAGAATTGTTTTTTTTTTAAAATGTGTTCTGCATACAAAGTAGTGAGATTTTACAAACACCCGATAGAAAACATTGTTTTATCAGTGCACGTTCTTTTTTAGGGCGTTGCTTTCGACCCCAGATTGATTTTATATGTAACTCTGTAGTTTGCCATTGCTTTCTGAACAAGAAGTAAAGGTTGAAGTTGACAGAGTGGCACGGAAATCGATCTGCGGCTCAACTTATCAACAGCATAGTAGACAAGTTTGCTGAGGGACATGCTCCAATTGGCGCCTGATGTTGATTTTTAGACTGAAAGTCAACAATTTGACAAGCTTTTTTATGTAAACATACGTTTGTATTTAATTTCAGTTAACTACAACTTTCTTCAACAAAGAACTCGTGAAGACCTCCCCTAGTGATGGGACTTTCGAAATGCAACATGCTGTTTCGTTTGCGTTATGTTGTAAGTGCAAAGTTTGTTTCGTGAAAACACAATTAGTTATACTGCATACACCAATATTGGTTTCTGTGTATATATGTTGTATGTTTAATTTCACACTCGTTAAAGAAGACAGTTGGTACTTCAGAGCTTACATATTACAGAAATGTTCTTAGGATATCGTGGGCGAAGGAAAAAGTAAACTGGCATTCTACGAGATTTAGAAAGAGTTTTAAAAGCAAGGGGATGGGCTTCATTGCACCGGGGTTATCCCATATGGCTCGGTGTTTTTCCGCAAGACGGCCTGCCGAAAACGTCGCACAGAATACAAACTCCGTAGCTCCAGCGACGACCCCAAGGAATATCCGAGAAAATTACACTCGTGAACAGAATAAATTAGGACGGAATTGAATACACGACCTTCAGAGCTGGAGGCGGGCGGCGTAACCACTTAGCCACGCAGACTCCCACTTTCTACAGGATCTGACCATGGAAGAAAATTGAACGTGGAAGAAACCTGAACAATGAAGAAACCTGATCAAAGAAGAAACCTGAACAAGGAAGAAATCTGAACAATGAAGAAACCTGATCAAAGAAGAAACCTGTACAAGGAAGAAATCTGAACAAGGGAAAATCTTAATAAGGAAGAAAACTGAACAAGGAAGAACACTGAACATGGAAGAAACCTGAATATGGAAGAAACCTGAATATCGAAGAAACCTGAATATGGAAGAAACCTGAACAATGAAGAAACCTAAACAAGGAAGAAATCTGAATATGGAAGAAACCTGAATATGGAAGAAACCTGAATATGGAAGAAACCTGAATATGGAAGAAACCTGAACATGGAAGAAACCTGAACAAGGAAGAAACCTAAATATGGAAGAAACCTGAATATGGAAGAAACCTAAACAAGAAGAAACCTGAACAAGGAAGAAACCTAAACAAGGAAGAAACCTGAATATGGAAGAAACCTAAACAAGGAAGAAACCTGAATATGGAAGAAACCTGAACATGGAAGAAACCTAAACAAGGAAGAAACCTGAATATGGAAGAAACATGAATATGGAAGAAACATGAACATGGAAGAAACCTAAACAAGGAATAGACCTGACCACGGAAGAAACCTGAATATGGAAGAAACATGAACATGGAAAAAACCTAAACAAGGAAGAAACCTGAACATGGAAAAAACCTAAACGAGGAAGAAACATGAACATGGAAGAAACCTGAACATGGAAGAAACCTAAACAAGGAAGAAACCTGAATATGGAAGAAACATGAATATGGAAGAAACATGAACATGGAAGAAACCTAAACAAGGAATAGACCTGACCACGGAAGAAACCTGAATATGGAAAAAACCTAAACAAGGAAGAAACATGAACATGGAAAACACCTAAACAAGGAAGAAACCTGAACATGGAAAAAACCTAAACAAGGAAGAAACATGAACATGGAAGTAACCTGATCATGGATGAAACATGAACATGGAAGAAACCTGAACAAGGAATAAACCTGAACATGGAAGAAATCTGAACATGGAAGAAATCTGAACATGGAAGTAACCTGAATATGGAAGAAAACTAGCTCAGAAAGTTCAGCATGTCTGGGAATCTGAAATATTCTCACCGTATTAAAAGTCATAGCGGCTTGGAGACAACAGTGATGCTGGGCAAGGTTTGTGGGAAAAAGGACAGGGATCGTCGAAATCGACACAGAACACCGGAGGCAGGGTTCGTCAAGATCGACACAGAACACCGGAGACACCTTGGTCGTGAGGGTGCATGCGGTAGGAGACATGGCCAGGGATTGAGAGACTTTTCGGTGAGCCTTTTTTGAGAGTGATGTTTTACCACGGAGCTGTTGCACGATAATGATGATGCTTAATAATTGCGACATTTAAAGACATGTCGTTGGGTTGTTGTAGTCAGAAGTTAACTATATCTACATCCGATATATCCACCTAACAGACACTCGTTGTCTGAAGGCAGGAAGCTTTTAGAAAAGGCATGGAATGGGGATCAAAAGGAGGATTGCATACGCTCTTCACTACTTCAGTCCCTGCAGCAGGGATAAGTAGATCCAGTCTCAGAGAATTGGAGTTCTTGGTAGTCAAGACACTTTTGTTCCGTGGAGATATGAGTATTACAAACTGTTAGAAACCAGCATTCACAATTCTCGAGTTACAAACAATAATATTTGAAAAATATGGACACCTCGTTGTCTTCTTCTTCTTCTTCTTCTTCTTCTTCTTCTTCTTCTTCTTCTTCTTCTTCTTCCTCTTCTTCTTCTTCTTCTTCTTCTTCTTCTTCTTCTTCTTCTTTTTCTTCTTCTCTGTCTTCTTCTTCTTCTTCTTCTTCTTCTTCTTCTTCTTTTTCTGCTCCTTCTCCACCTTCTTCGGTTGCTGATACTGCTGCTGTGCTTTATCCGCCCTTGGAGTATCGACTCTCAATCAAGAAATTCCAAGAAATCTTATCTGTTACTGTTTCATGCAGCTTTTCTCATATCCTTTCCATATTATTCATTTCTTCCCCATGTGTTTTAAGTCTGCGTCCATATCGTTTGCTCTTTGGATTCCAGTCAAAGAACTGCCCAGTAACAAATTTCTCAGATATTCTCAGTGTGTGTTCTATCCGGCATCAGCGTCTTTTCTCATCTCTTGATGCGCTATAATTCTGGTATTCCCAATGAGCTCCACATTAATAATTCATAGAGGCTTTAAAAGTCAGTCTACAAGTTTGGTGTTAAGATAACAATAAACCATAAAGAAGAAGATCTTATAGACTAATTAGTTGAACACAAAGTCATCTTGATCGACCAACCAGTCGACAATGCTAAATATTACTCCAGACCGTGGATGAACACTAGCTCGTCTACCATTGAGCAACTGCTGCTAGTCCAGTATTAGTTATAGACCATTAGACACTCGATGGGTGATGTTATGAATACCCCATCTGAGGCCTTTCCTTCTCGGCACATTTCCTGGTACCCATTATAGGACTGGTCTACTGGAACTGCTAATGAAGTATACTTTAATCACTAAAGAACTGCGTGGCCGAGCTGTAGCTCTCGTTACTACCATCGCTGAATACCTTTAACGAGACTGGATTAATGAGGCTCTCACATGTACCAATAAAAGTAACACTTCCAACAGTGTACAGAACTACATTTGAGCATTACCTGGGGTCTTATTCTGTCCAGGAGATAACAGATTTGTTTCACTTTAGGGTCAGATGCTTTGGCAGACACTTGGAAACAAGTTCTGCAGACCAAAGAGCGTCTTCACAACACAGGTGAGTTAGATTACCGGGACTGGATGCTCGTAAGCCAGGTATCTGAACGGGTTGGGCTGCTGTGACTAAGAATACAATGAAGACAATATGAATGAATGGACACATGCGTCTCTAGGCATCTTGTATTTTATTTTGTACTTTTCGTTATCTAGATTAGGGGTGGCGAACCAATTGTTTTCATGCCAACGGGTCATTTGGATCTTTATAACATAATTCGTAGGATCATATAAGCTTATTAACTTCAAAATAAGCCTGTTATATTTGGTCAAACATTTAATTAACCCACCCCTCATGTGATGGTTGGGAATTCGTCTCTTTGGTGAGGAGTATGGTGTTAGCTGGTAGTGTTGATGTTGCTACTTGCAACTGCTTTCCCGGGCAGTCTGGAAGTTAGTCGACTCTTTGCAATGGTCATTTTTTTTTTTAAGAATTGCTCGATGCAGTAAGTTATTCCGAACACAGATGCATATTTCAATGCACGGCTCCTATAAGTGGGAAATTCATCGTTGCTTATGTAACGTTTATAGAACTCGAGTTGGCTTGGAGGGACCTGACCGATTGATTGTTAGGGTCTTTTAAACCCCGCGAGTCGGACGTTTTGGAGCTCTATTCATGTGTAGGGTTTTATTTACCAGTAATGTCGCCCTGGCAGCGGAATTGCAGCCCATTCATTGTCATTTCTAAATTTGTGGAGTTTTTAGCAGTGAACACAACTTGCACGCGGGACCTTCTATTTTTCGCCCATTATCCGAGAAGGTCTGAGTACCCTTTCTCACTACCCAGAGAGATTAGATTGGCTTATCATACCATTAGTAACCAATGGTTCTAGTAAAAATGTTCAACCTTGTGACAATTACTCGACCCGGTATCTGTTGATCTTGCGGCGGATACTGCAATCACTCAGCTTCCTTCATCGCCTTCTGACCAAAGGTTTACAAGTACAAGAACATGCGTGTCTGTGTGTGAGCAGCGGATGGCCGAGTGGTCTAGCATGTCGGGTTCTTTTTTGGGAGACCCAGGTTCGAATCCTCGGTAAGCTGTGGATATTTTTTTGTCGGGAGAAAACCCCTAACCTGCACAGTTCGCGGCGACTGCACTAGCCAGGCGGCCTTAATTTCTCAGGCTCAAGACCCACCCCTTTACATCGCTAGATACTATAAATGAGTTACCAGGGCCCATAAAGGAAGTAAAGAATAGTAAAATTATAATATAGAATGCATGTCGAATGGATGCGACTAAGAAGGGTTGGTGTGAGGCTTTGCCTCTTAAACAGAAGTCGTTTGTTTGACGCTGAAAGAAATAAATTACTTTTTTTTTTCAGTTACGACAGACTTCACATGAAAACCTTGAATGTTATTTTTTAATTGGGGGTGGGGAGAGGAGGGGTTATATATTCCGGAAACAAAAAATAAAGAACAAATGTATCATTTTTTTTCGATGTAGTCAACACGACGTTCAATGCAAGTTCTCCAGCACATATAAAGTACTTGGATTCCTGTAGAAAAACAATCCTCTTGGTAGCGTGTGTAACCTCTAATATAGTACCTGCTGTACCTTTTCATGGGAGCAAAAGGTTTAGAAACTTCCTACTTCACTCACACACTTGCTGGACTGACAGGCATGAATCACCATACTGGACCTTCACTTGCAGATGAATTTCTTTAGTTTCACTCCTTCACTGATAAAAAGAAAACGGATAACAGAACGCTGCTCATATTTGGTGCATGTCAAAAGTAGGGGGTCATTTTTAAACTGTACTCATGACGTCACCGGGGGTGCGTCTGCACCTTGATGTCACATACTTGAGCTCTTGACATTCTTAAAAACGATGTCATCAGGTTACAAGGCAATGGCGTGATTATTGTAATTTCTATCACACTTTTAAGGTTTTCATTTGAAGTCCACTTGTACTTATACACTTACAAACACATCACAAAACCCAGTCTAAAGCTATTAAAAGTAGCGTGTAAACCACGCTTGGGTTCAAAGCGAGTCAACGCAAAATAAACACAAAACAATTACTAAACATAACCATTATCTAGGCTCATGCAGCACATCCCACCAATAACATTCTTTCGGAATGTATCTCTATCGTAAGCCAGATATGGTGCTACAGGCATTTTCTCTGAGACTCCTGTAGGTCGTCGCTGGAGTTATGGAGTTCGTACTTTGTGTGACGCATTCGATATGCCGCCATGCGGAAAGAGACCGAGCCATGTGGGGTAACACCCAGTGCAATGAAGTCGATCCTTCTGCTTTCTAAACACTTTTTTAAAAGTGGTTTGATATGTCCAGAATATTTCACTGTTGTCATCTTTGTTTGTCTTAGTAACCACATTTCTTCAATATTAAGTTCATGTTGGGCTGATTTCTTTATTCTTCTTTTCATCCAATACATTTTTAAGACTTTTCTGTAAAGCATATATTCAATGACGGGTATGTTCTTCTTCTTCTCCTCCTCCTCCTTCTTCTTCTTCTTCTTCTTCTTCTTCTTCTTCTTCTTCTTCTTCTTCTTCTTCTTCTTCTTCTTCTTCTTCTTCTTCTTCTTCTTCTTCGCTCATCATCAGGCGTCAGTATGAATAAACGCAAAGAAAGCAGCAGTCAGCTTAAACTTCTTGATATCCCCTAGAGTTTGTTTTCAAATGGAGCGGGTGTAATACAGTATACTTTACTCCGTTCTGCATTTGATATTTCAGCCTGTTCTGGACTGTCCGTACTCTGAAAATCATAACTTGTACTTTTCTATTGAGTTGGTAATAAACGTCATCTTTCTCGTGGCCTGGATGCTCTGATTTCTACGTAGCTCTAAAATTACTTCTTATAAATCTGATGTGTCTATATCCGTCTGAGTCAGTCGTGCATCTTGGATTTATTCCCACTGCAAATTTCGCATCCCTATTTTGCATGCTCTTGGTATTCTAACTTTTGCTATTCTTATGTTCTAGTTCCATATCGGTTTTAATTTTAATTACTTTAGTTTTTGTGGACAAATGTTAGTTCTTCTTATCGTCACATTTCCATCGTCGCTCACACTAACCCTAGCTAATAATGCACCTCACATTTTTATGGGAAAAGCGGAGGTCAGGATAACGACATGATAAGAGCGTTCGCTCGTAATCTTCCGTGGCGAGTTCAGTCTCTACAACGTTCATGTGGACTAAAATGTTGACTGATTATTGCGAGTGAATTCATCATCATCATACGCCATACCGATAAACGTGGCTGCTCATGTTGCGCCATCTCACACGATCATCAGAATCGTGGATCAACCCTGTGTTTGTGTCTCGATCTTGTAGATATTTACCTCTTTGTCTTCCACTTGTTCTTTTCCTCTTAATATTGCTAGTTGACACCAAGTTCTGCAGTTTATTTCTTCTAAATACGTGCCCAAAAATATCTTGACTGTCTGCGTCTAATTTCTCTTATCAGTTTACGGTTGTCATTTACTTCTTATAGTACTTGCACATTGGTTTTTCTGTCCGCCCATGGTATTCTGTCAATTTTCATCGGAAATTATATTTAAAGTCAAGGATGTAAATTAAAATTGCCTCAGAAGTCGTAGTGGGTTCACCTGATTTCCATGGGCACTTGTAATAGGGAAAGCTAATCCACGCGCAAACATCGGTCAAGTGTACACACTAGTAGTAGCAACTACAATTAGTAGTAGCATGTGTGTACATTATCCTTGAGTTCAAGGTGAGCAAATGAAATACAATTGAAAAAGTCTGAGATTAAGGTAATCACGGGAGAAGAGTTTTGCATGCATCTTATCATGGCCTCACCAGATGACCCACAAGTTGATGGATGCTTCTGGCGCTGTGAAGAGGAACGATGGGGTCAGTTGGCGTTGTATTTGATAATGATGATGAGGAGGGGGAGGAGGAGGAGGAAAAGGATGAGGGTGATGATAACGACGCGGATGAGGAGGCAGAGGATGGTAATGTTGATAATTGATTTAGTTGATTGTTTTGGGATTTGAGGTTTGAAGATTGAGCACAACCCACTACTGGCAACGCCGATCGTATTCCGGTATGACCCTTGGGCCTTGTCATCGTCAGATTTGAAGCACTAGACTCGAGTTTAGTCCTTCCAATCTGACGTGGACAAGGCCCAAGGTTCATACCGGAATACGATCGGCGTTGTCAGTAGTGAGTTGTGCTCAATCTTTAATGATGATGTTGACGATGACGATGATGATAAAAATGATGATGATAGTAAAGATGATGATGATGATGATGATGATGATGATGATGATGATGATGATGATGATGATGATGATGATGATGATTATGATGATGATGATGATGATGATGAAGGGGAGGAGAAGCATTGTGGTGGTGGTGGTGGTGGTGGTGGTGATAATTTTGATGTTAACGACGACGATGATAATGATGATAATGATGATGATGATGATGATGATGATGATGATGATGATGATGATGATGATGATGATGATGATGATGATGATGACGACGACGATAATATTGATGACATTACTGACGATAATTTTAACGATAATGACCACGATAATGATGATCATTATGATAATATTAATGACGAAAATATTTTCCATGTATTTCATTTCACCTGTTTCATCCGCTCTGTTTATTTCTAACCACCCCAATCTTCTTTTCCTCATTTTCAGAGCAATACAAAGAAAAATGTCTTCCGTCCGTCTATGGCAACTTACATGCCTCTAGCTACCCAGCTGAGACGAACCTCGCCATTTTCTTCCTCAAATTTTCTTTCACAAAGGCGGGTCAACTAACAACTGTTACTACTGTTGTACATTATAAACGGACCTATATTGTGTGTGAGTTTAAAACTGTAAGCTGCTACAACTTGGATGTTCAGGCTTGATTTGTGTATGAGTTTGAACTGTAAGCTGCTACAACTTGGATGTTCAGACTTCATTTGTGTGTGAGTTTAAAACTGTAAGCTGCTACAACTTGGATGTTCAGATTCGATTTTTGTGTGGGTTTAAAACTGTAAGCTGCTACAACTTGGATGTTCAGACTTCATTTGTGTGTGAGTTTAAAACTGTAAGCTGCTACAACTTGGATGTTCAGATTCGATTTTTAATGTGTGGGTTTAAAACTGTAAGCTGCTACAACTTGGATGTTCAGGCTTGATTTGTGTATGAGTTTGAACTGTAAGCTGCTACAACTTGGATGTTCAGATTCGAATTTTGTGTGGGTTTAAAACTGTAAGCTGCTACAACTTGGATGTTCAGATGTCATTTGTGTGTGGGTTTAAAACTGTAAGCTGCTACAACTTGGACGTTCAGATAAGAGAAGTAGAGGCTGCAGTAGAATATAACAATAGACAATAGAAACAGTTATGTGTAGCTCCTGTGAGGAAGTGAGATATACTAAACACAAACACAGTGTAACTACGAACTACACTACAGCAAATGTAAATCACCAAGGGGGGGGGGGGGGGGGGAGAGAGAGAGAGAGAGAGAGAGAGAGAGAGAGAGAGAGAGAGAGAGAGAGAGAGAGAGAGAGAGAGAGAGAGAGAGAATGAATTATAATTATGTTATAGTTGGTTAGTCGAGGTTTCAACTTCACGGCAACGGGTCGTCCCCATTATGCTCCATTCCCGCGAATATCACACAAAATGCTCCCCACTGTCCAATGTGAAAAGTGGAATAGACAGGAGTCTCGGCAATCCAACAAGCCCGCACAGGTACACTGTGCATAATGCCGCCGTCAGAATGCCAACACAAAATTCATCCACACTCGCCACAGTTCATCGTCGATGGACTCGGCAGTCACCAGAAAGACCACCCCGACCCGGGTTTTCTCACATGGCCCGTTCTCTTACCGCAGGGCGACCCACCGAAAGTGTCGCACAAAGCACGAACTCCGCAGCTTCAGCGCCGACTCCCAGGAGTCTCCTGAAAAATGCACTCATGAACCGAAAGGGCAAAACAGTCAATTCAGCAACCGCCGGTAGCCATTGTTCCGAACATGCAGTTCACTGTACAGGACAGATGTAAAAGCATTCCACGCGAATTTGACAACTCACGGTGTCGCCCACGCACTCACTCAGTAGCAGAGCGACGGAACCATGTACTACCAGTCCAACATGAGGAAATTGCGATTGTAAACCGTAGCCACAAGCATAAACACGCCAAAGGCCCCAGCGGTTCAATGCCTAACCGCCATGCTGGCGACCGGAAGCCATCAATTATAATATAAAAATATTACATTAAAATAAGTTACACTACGACACAATAAATCGACGTTTCGATTATAATAATTTTCCTCAAGAACATTACAATCAGATCTAAAGAAAAATTTGAAATTAGAAAATTAAATAATATTAAAAGCTAAACAGAAAAACTCGAGCTAAGATACGTTGCTAGGGAAGTGTGTGTGATGACCTAGCAACGCCTCATATCTCTACTATTTCTGTTTATCGTTTAATTTTATTAAATTTTCTATTTTCAAGTTTTTCTTTAACTGTTTTTATGTTGTTTCTGAGGAAGATTATTGTAATCGAAATGTCGATTTGTTGTGTCGTAGTATAACTTATTTTTATTCTATTTGTTTTTATATAATCGTTGATTTTTTTTTCCCCCTGTGATTTACGTTTGCTGTATTATTGGAGTTCTTTCTTAGGTATGTACATTGTATCTGTGTTTATTGTGTTTCACTTTCTCGCAGGAGAGTTACATGTACCTGGTTTTACTGTCTTATTGGATGTTCTGACGTGATTTGTGTACAGCTGTCTTTTGCTTGTACAAAAGGGACAAACGGGTTTGTAGACACGGACTGCATGGGGATTTACTTTTAAAGGACGTGGAGGAAATATTACATTCAAGGCTGATTTCCAAGCGTCAATGTCTGGGTGACAATATTTGTGACTGATTTTTAAGCGTCTGTGACTGGGTGCCGATATTCAAGGTTGATTTTCACGCGCCAGTGACCTGGTGCCGATATTCAAGGTTGATTTTCAAGCGCCAGTGACCTGGTGCCGATATTCGTGGCTGATTTCCAAGCGTCAGTGACTGGGTGCCAATATTCAAGGTTGATTTCCAAGCGTGAATGACCAGGTTCCCATATTCGTGGCTGATTTTCAAGTGTTAATAGCTCTGTGTCAATATTTAAGACTGATTTCCAAGTGTCAATGACTATGTGCCAGTATTCGAGGCTGATTTCCAAGCGTCCATGACTGGGTGCCAAAATCTGTGGCCTATAAGTTTTACATAATTGTATGTTTGTTTCGTCCTAGATACAGTTTTTTAAACAACCACTATATTACATATCTGATGTCAATGTATGTTGGGGACAACTTGAGAATACATGCTTTTATATTTTTGCAGGACATCAAAACTCAGAGAGAGAGGGGAGAGAGACAGGGAGGGAGAGAAGACAGAAAGAGATTGAGACAGAAAAATATTAACAGAGATAGATTGAGAGAGAGAGGGAGAGAGAGAGAGAGAGAGAGAGAGAGAGAGAGAGAGAGAGAGAGAGAGAGAGAGAGGGGGGAGAGAGACTGGCAGACTTATAAGGAAGATATATCGAGAGAGCGAGACACATACACACGCACACGCAGAGGGAGAGAGAGAGTTGTGAGGAATTGAGAGAGAGATTGACAGAAGAGGGGAGGGAGAGAGATTAAGAGATGCAGGCCTACCAAGAGAGAGAGGGAGAGAGAGAGAGAGAGAGAGAGAGAGAGAGAGAGAGAGAGAGGGAGAGAGAGAGGAAGAGACTGTGAGATAGGGAGAGAGATTCAGAATGAGCTATAGACAGAGGTTGACAGAGAGGGAGAGATCGACACACAGAAAGAGATTGAGACAGAGTGGTTGAAAGAGAGGCTGATATTCACAGATCAAGTGAGTGAGACAGACAGACAAACAAACAGGCAGACACAGTGAGTGAGATCCATTACCCAGTACAGGAAAGCACACCACACGTCCCTTGCGAGCCTGCATATGTATACAGAAATGTGCTGGATAATTAACATTTTTCAAAAGTTTATTTGTAATGCTTCTTGAATGAAACCACTTCGCGTTTTTAATGGCCAGCGTTCTATTTTTATGTTCTAGGTGAAACATTGTAACTCTTTGAGGCGTACACGTGGATGTGTGGCGTTTGTGACATTACATGTACATGTGGTGGCTGCGCTAGGGTAGTGGCTAAACTTTTGCCGTGTTAAAATACTACGAGTCTCAATGCACCCCTGATCCTGTATAACTTTGTGCAGAGTTAAAGTGCGTACTAGATTTTATATTCACTCGGATCCTGAAGAGATTTTGGGTTTTAGCCACTAACCACTAACCACTGGTCACTAACCACTAACCAATAACAACTAGCCACTAACCACTAGCTACTAGCCACTAACCACTAGCCACTAACCACTAACACCTAGCCACTAACGGCTAACCACTAACAACTAACCACTAACAACTAGCCACTAACGACTAACCACTAGCCACTAACACTTAGCCACTAACCACTAACCACTAGCCACTAACCACTAACCAGTAACCACTAACCACTAACCAGTAACCACTAACCACAAGCCTCTAACCACTAGCCACTAACCACTAACCAGTAACCACTAACCACTAACCACTAATCACTTATCAACTATCCAGTAGCTACTAGCCACTATGTTAACGCGTTTCCTATTACATTTATTGGATATAAATATAGTTCATGTAGTTGGAATACAAGGGGAAACCACCACAATAATTGCCAATGATACGTCACATAGCAGTCACAAAGCCTATTCAAATATAACACATGCTCCTGAAAGACCAGCTTTTGCAATGTTGTTTGCAATGTTTATTGTCAGTATTGTTATCTGTATGTGATATGTTGATATCATGTTGTGTTTGTTTAACATATTAATACACTATAGAATTGCAAATGCCAAAATACAAGGCTGCAATGTGCTTGAAACAAACATAGTTGGAGAAATTAATTTGCAGTTATTGTTTTTGACATTTACAGAAGTAAAGTTATGAAGAGACGATCAGGTCATTCACCTTAAAATTTGCATGTCCTTTGCAGGACTTTGCTAACAGTCCTATGTTGATTTTCTAGGAAATTTTAGATATAGTACAGGATGCATGTTTAATTACTGTGCAGTGTTTGAAAATATTGCCAGTAATATTTGTATTTACCTGTTATGTTGCATGAACTTTACAGAGAGTTAATACAAAACTTGGACCGGCAATATTTTCAAACACTGCAGTCATTAAAAACTCCACCCTGTAGTTTGCCATTGCTTTCTGAGTGAGAAATCAGCATTATTGTCCAACAGATCGGTGTCATTAGTGGATGACTCGCTATCAGCGCATCGGAAGTTTAGGAGCTGTAGCGCTCATATCCTTTCAGCCACGCCGACTGCTGGTAACACCAGAGGCCTACTATGGAAATTAAAAGATTTAGGCACACCTAGACTCGAACCTACCTCCTTCAGATGATAACAGCCCCGTACTGAAGGAATAAATGTGGGGAAACAAAGGATTTAAAGGCGACAGGTTAAACTTCATCGCACCGAGTTTTTTCTGTATGGCTCTGTATCCTTCCGCAGGCGGCCTGCACAAAGCGTCGCACAAAGCACGAACTCCGTAACTCCAGCGATGACTCGCAGCCTCCAAGAAAATTGTACTCGTGAACAGAATAACGCTATCCGGATACGAACCAACGACATCAGGAGCGCAGGGCATGCTGCTTTATCACTTTGTACAGAGACGTGTATGCTTTGCGGTACGGCTAATGACTCTCTGTAAAAGGTGTCATCATTGGGCAGGTCTATCATCCACCTGAAACCAAAACTGTGGGGAAGGGACATAATCCTTACCCAACTAGTTGTATCGCACTCCACAAAGAAGGTTGGCTGCAATGGATTTCCAACGGTTTGTCTCTCGCCCTGACTACATTCTGTCTAGCTGCTGTTCGTTCAGCTCTTGATGTTACAGCACTGTCAATCTCAGAAACACACGTCGAGGATGGGAGCCCAGAATTGTGGGCCGATGTTATCAAGTGTTTGTGGGACGTGACAGTTAGTTCAAAGCTCGTTGTCTGTTCTTTACATGGCGTAGTAATCAACCCCAGCATTTGTTGGTTGTTTGCGTTTACTGGGCAATTTTACCCTCTGTGGTTAAGGGTTTACGGTTGCAATTCGTAAATCCCGCATATCGCGTTCGAAACACAACTGCTGGCGATTTGGCAGCAGACCGATTTGTGTTGGTTTCCACGGTATGTGTGCCGGTCGTGAAGAAAGCAATGGCAAACTACTGAACATAAACTTGCCAAGAAATCACAGAGTGAAAAGAGAAATATGTCGCATCGACCTTCTGAGTTGTGGAAAGGAAGAGGAAGAAAGAGGGGAGGAAAAGCAGAAAGGGAGGGGGGGGGGTGGGGAGAAGAGGGGGTGGGAGGATAGACACAGAACGGAATCAAGAAGAAGAAAAAAGAAGGCAAACAAGGATAGATTATAGAAAACAAGGCATAAAACAAGAAAGGATAGTAAGCAGGGTGGATGCTATGAAGAAAAGAAAGCAAGCAGAAAAAAAGAACGGAATAGAGATAGCAAGCTTGTTAAGGTATGAAGGAAGAAATTGCGGGAAGAAATAAAGTTATGCTCAAAGAAAACCAAAGACACATTAACTGCTTCGATAACCTCTGTTAAAACCTATTTTAGCTTCCATGAAATGTAACGTCATGTATATAGCTTGCTTTCAGTTGTTACTTTCATTATGATCCTTATTATTTATAGTCCATGTCATACCCGTGTCGGTCGCAATCAACCTCCACAGCCTCCTGCCTCGTCTGATATCAATAATTTCCAATACACGTCTCCAATCTGTCCGGCATTATCTCTCTAGGTCATCCCTTGTCTCTCGTCTCTTCCCATTTTACTTTTTTCGCTATATATTCACATTTACACCTTCTCATAAAGTTCCCAAAGCATGTGGAATATAGCCAGGTATCTTCTACTTTAGGTAGAGAAGAGGTTTATCCAGTGGATAGATTGCCCGCTCACATATCAAGAGGCGTCGGAGTCTCCGTGGAGAAGTGGTCAAGCCGTTTGACTCGGGCTCCGAAGGTTGTGAGTTCGATTCCGGGCCGTGTCCTTCGTTTCACGAGTTAAATTTTTCGGAGACTCCGTGGGTCGTCGCTAGAGCTACGGAGTTCGTGCTTGGTGCGACACTTTCCGCGCTGCGGAAAGAGACCGAGCCATATGGGATAAAACCCGGTGCAATGAAGTCGACCATGTCGACTTTTAAGCGACTTTTTTTTATATCAAGAGGCGTGTGTTCGCAACTCGGTAAGACTGGATGTTTAGACAAGTAACCCTAGCCGGGGCTAGTATCGGTAGCGCATTGGTTAGCAAAGTTGCCTGTCGTGCCGAGGGCCATCTGTTTACATCTACATCGACGAGGCGATATTTTTAACTGACCTAGGTTCCCACTCACTCCCTCACTCATTCACTTACTCATTCACTTATTCACTCACTTACTTACCCACTCACTCGCTCATTCACTTACTTACTCATTCGCTCACTCACTCACTCACCCACTTACTTACTCACTCGCTCATTCACTCACTCACTCCCTTACCCACTTACTTACTCATTCACTTATTTACTCACTCATACGCTCACTCACTCACTAATGCACTTACTTAATCACTTATTCGCTCACTCACCCACTTACTTACTCACTCATTCGCTCACTCACTCACTTACCCACTTACTTACTCACTCACTCACTCACTTACCCACTTACTCACTTACCCACTTTCTTACTCACTTACCCACTTTCTTACTCACTTACTCACTCATTCACTTACTTACTCATTCGCTCACTTACTTAGCCACTTACTCATTTACCCACTTACTCACTCACTCACTCATTCACTTACTCACTCATTCACTCACTTACTCCCTTACCCACTTACTTACTCATTCACTCACTCGTTCACTTACGTACTCACTCATTCATTCACTCACTCACTAATGCTCTTGCTCACTTATTAGCTCACTCACTCACTCACTTACCCATTTACTTACTCACTCATTCGCTCACTCACTCACTTACCCACTTACTTACTCATTCACTTACTTACTCACTCATTCGCTCACTCACTCACTTACCCACTTACTTACTAACCCATTCATTCACTTACCCACTTACTTGCTCACTCTCTCACTCATTCACTTACTCACTCACTTACTCACTCACTTATTCACTTACTTACTCATTCGCTCACTCACTCACTTACCCACTTACTTACTCACTCACTCATTCACTTACTCACTCACTCACTCATTCACTTACTTACTCAATCACTCACTCATTCACTTACTTACGCACTCATTCGCTCACTAATGCACTTACTCACTTATTCGCTCACTCACTCACTCACTTACCCACTCATTCGCTCACTCACTCACTTACCCACTTACTTACTCACTTATTCACTTACTTACTCATTCGCTCACTCACTCACTTACCCACTTACTTACTCAGTCATTCGCTCACTCACTCACTTACCCACTTACTTACTCACTCACTCATTCACTTACTTACTCATCCGCTCACTCACTTACTCACTTACTTACCCACTTACTTACTCACTCACTAACTCATTAACTTACTCACTCACTCGCTCACTCACTCACTTACTCGCTCATTCACTTACTCATTCACTTACTTATTTACCTACCTACTTACTCACCTACCTTCTTACTCACCTACCTACTTACTTACCTACCTACCTACTTGCTTACATACATATTTGCTTACTTATTTACTTACTTACCTACCTACTTACTTACTTGTCCACCTAATTACTTACCTACCTACTTACTTACTTATCTACCTACCCATTTACTTATTTACCTGCTTACTTACTAACCTACCTACTTAATTACTTACCTAATTACTTATTTACCTACTTACTTACCTGCATACTTACTTATTTACTTACTTACCTACCTACTTACATAATTAGCTACCTACTTACTTACTTCCCTATTTCCCTACTTCCCTACTTACTTACTTACTTACTTACTTACTTACTTACCTTTCACTGCCCGTGATTCGCTTTCTTGTGTCAGGATCGACCTTAAATAACTGTTTATACACTCTCATTATAACAAAGTGTATAAAACTATCATACTAACAACTTTGTTGCTTGTCCAGTTTTGATCATGCTTTACAAGTCCCCGATTACCCGGTAGACACTGCATATTGATGTCTGCAGGCAATGTACACATGAGATAATCATATGTACACTTCCATCATTTTCTACAGGGTAATTTTGAATATGACGTTAGAATGTAATCGTTTGTCCGCATCACGTGAAGTATTTCTTATGATAAATAAATAGTGCATTTATTTACAGTTTTTCGGGTTCATTTTATCCAGTTTGTTCATCTATGTCCATTTAATCCACTCATCGGATGATAAGGTGGCGAGAGGACCAGATTGATAACCATGAAGTATGTCATTGTATCCACATGACTCACTTATTATTATATCCATCTGATACACTCATTATATAGGCATAATTCGCCAATTGTTTCCAACGTTCGCTGAGTGACCAACGAGCCGTCTCCCTGGCCTAGGTGTTAGCGACTTTCTCCGTAATCCCGTATACTCTCGTGAGTAACGTGACGTGCGTGAGAATCGGTGGCGGTTCTCTCCGCGTCGGTAACTTACGGGGTATGTGAGCTGGTCGCTCAGAAAGCAATGGTAAACTACTGAGCGTAATCTTCCCAAGAAATTAACAAGCAGCTGAGAGATGCTGATGTTGACAGCGATGTCCTGTAAAGGATATGCGGGGGGAAAAAATCCAACGTTCCTCCATCCCATAGTGTCCAACTGGTCCACTATCTTCTATCTGTGTCCTCCTTCTCCCCCCCCCCCCCCCCCATCTTTCCTCCCTTCTAGCTTTCCCCTTCTCATGTTTTGTCCCAAGAATGTGGACTGTCTTCTTGTGATGCGAGTAACCAGTTCTCTTTGTGAGTTAACTTCTTTTAAGGTATCTCCAGTACTCTTTTTATCTACCTACATTGTTCTCAGCATTCTTTTATATGTGTGAGTGCACGTGTCGTGCGTGCGAGCTTGTGTGTGTACCACTTATCTGTAACAGTACCAGTGTGTACCACTTATCTGTAACAATACCAGTGTGTACCACTTATCTGTAACAGTACCAGTGTGTACCACTTATCTGTAACAGTACCAGTGTGTACCACTTATCTGTAACAGTAACTTAAAATTTACAGACAGCAATCCTGCATCAAATCCTTACGAACTGTAAAAGTTAAGAATGGATAAATCCGTGCATGCTTCATCTCACTCAGCAAATGTTATCACCATCATCCTCCACTTTTGCCGTCTGCGTCGTCGGGAGAAATAGTTGACATTGCAACATCCCATGGATGGCTCTGGAAAGTGTCATTCCGTGTGATCGTACAATTTCTTTGTCATGCCCTTCTCAGGGCCCATTCCCCACTGGTCCAAGCCTGACATCCAGCTCACGCCTGTGGCTCCTAGTGTTTTTTGTCCGTCAAGATGATGATGACAATTCATTTCATCCAGTGGGGTTGAAAGTATGGAGCCGTGAGTTCTAAAACGGCTGATAAGGCCTAATTTGGCTCGAAATGTTCTTTGACAATGTGGACAAAAAATGCCTGACGTTCCAGGAGGATCTCCTGCAGTTGTTTTCCTGTCGAGCCTTTTTTTTTTCTTCACAGCACTTGCAGTCCTGGTTGCTTCACAAGTGACTGTACCCTTATGTAATGATGTACGCCGCGACATTCAGTCTTTGGCAGTAGTCTCCCAGGTGTCATGATGCATTCCAAAAGCTTTCATTGAGATTTTCAGTGTCTTTAAAGCGTTTTATCTGGCCGCCTTGGGAGCGTTTACCTTAACGCAGCTCGCCGTAAAAAAAAATACGTTTAGGGAGCCTTGATCTGGCATGCGAGTCAAGTGACCAGCCCAGCGAATCTGATTCTTCATTAGTATAGTGTGGATGCTGGGCACGGACGCTCTTTCTTAGGACTTCAGTGTCTGGAATCTTGTCTTGCCATTTAATCTTCAATAGCTTCCTAAGGCAGACTGTGTTGTTTAATTTCCCAGCGTGTCGCTGATAAACAATCCAGGTTTCACAGACATATAGCAAAAACAAAAGTGCTGTTCGTCCCTCTAGGCCCGACGCTTTCCAAATTCCGATTGTCAAGGGAATATGGTTTGCTTTTTTAGCTTTACCTGATTTTACTGTCTCTTCCCTCTGATCTTTCCAGTCGTCACGATGTTCTTCAATGCCTTTCTTCTCATCACGTGACCAACGAAAGCAGTTTGTCTCTTTCTTAATTGGGTATATAATGTTCTAGTTTCATTAGCCTCTTTCATGCAATCGTTGTTAGTTCTCTGGCATTCCAAGGAATTTGCAACATTCTCAGGAAGCACATCTCTGCTGCTTCCAAATTCTTCCTAATTTGTTCATTTACATTCCAAGATTCACTGCCACAACAAAACAGATTCTATATAGCACTTCAGCACTCTCTTTCTTACATTCAGTGATAATGACTTATTGCATAAGATACTTTTCATTTTCTGAAATGCAGCTTTTGTTCTTAACTTCTGTTGTGCACCTTCCATCCGATGTTATAAATGCCCCTAGGTATTTAAAATTATCCACTTGGGTCTATTTCCATTTCACCTTTTGGTGTCATCTTTTTCTTTGATATCACCATTGTTTATGGATGTAAGGTCTCTACCTATTTTACGTTTCCTGTTTTCCTTGAGTTCCAACCGATGTCTATGTATTTACTTTTTATTTTTTAATAATATATTATATACAAAGCTCCAGGGTAAATCTCATCATTCAAACATCAAAACACATCTTCCGGTCCCGGACAGGCTATTGAGGTGTTAAGGCTTCTGGGGTGTTTTTGCTTCAGGTTACAGTTTGCGTAAGCATTTTCCTCATTTCGGAATGGTAGTACATGGTTCCATCACCCAGCTACTGAGTTAAGAGCATGGAATGACACTATGAGCTGTGAATTTCATGTGAAATACTTTTACATCTGTCTGCTGAGGTTTGTGTTGTGAACTGCGTGTTCAGAAAAATAGCAGGCAGCCGGTTGCTGAACTAGCTGGTTTTGCCATATGCAGTAATGTGTGTGCAACTACTGGTTTTCTAATGGCTACGGTTTCCTGGATAACAAATTGTAATTTTAGCGGCGAAATGTTGTGTTGGCATTCTGGCAGCGGCCTTATTCATGTATGCCTGTGCATGCTGTAAGTTTGTCGAGGACTGCTGTCTGTTCCACTGAGGAGCATTTGGTGTGACACTTACTGGAACAGGAATGGAGCATTATGGGGTGACTCTTTGCCGTGAAGTTGGAACCGAGACTAACCACTAACTAACATTAAAACAACATTAAAATCAAACACATACACAAAACCATATGTATCATATAAACAAATAGACTTTATGTAATATATACATACAATCATGCAAGTAATATGAATTATAAGGATCACTGGAAAAACCAATTAACAATGGAAGCAAATGTAAATACTGAATTTATTATACACAGAATATTGATTCTTTAAACAGATTCAATTAAGGTGGAGCTTGTCCAGTTTTGTGCCATCTTATCATATTGAGATTACGGTTTCATTCCCATACAACACTTGACGAATATCTGAATCATGTCTGCCCACCTTGCCTCTGAGAAAGTTTTTGGGCACCCATTTTAGAACTTGTCCAGTCATGGAAGGTCACAGTAACTGTCCAATGGGGTGAACAGGTAACGATAATGGGAAAATCACAAATGTTTTACTTTCTCTGGGACTGAATACATACACCTTGTAAACACAAAACAAATGTGTGGTCAGATGTATTAGGCATGCTCTGACTGGAAGGTTACAAGCAAATGGATCAACCAAACTGCGCCGGGTTTCACCCCATCTGATGTTGGTCTCTCAACACAGAATGGCAGGTTGCCAGCTGAGAGCATGGCACAGAGCAAGAACTCTGTAGCTTCAGTGATGACCCACCTGGGATCTCTATGACCTAGAGAGATCTCTATGATCTAGAGGAATCTCTATGACCCACCGAGTCAAGGATCTCTGTGACCCACCAGTTATCTCTAAAACCTACCAGTAAGGGATTTTTATGATACATAAGTCAGTCAGGGATCTCTCTGACCCACCAGTCAGGGATCTCTATTACCTAACAGATATTTTTAAGACCCACCAGGTATCTTTGTGCATCAAGTATCTCTATGACCCACCAGGGATTTCTATGACCCACCAAGGATCTCTATGACCCACCAAGGATCTCTATGACCAACCAGGTATTTCCATGACCCTTCAGGGATCTCAATGACCCACCAGGCATCTCTATGACCCACTAAAGATCTCTCGGAAAAATTGCACTCATGATCTGAACAGTGCAGCCAGAAAACAAACTCAGGACCTTCACAGGCCAAAGCAGACGGCCACAGAGACTCCTGGTTCTCTGACTATACCTAAAAACTAGAATCACATGCCATGTTCCTTGGAACACATGAAGCATGACCCACTACACATGCAGCATTGCATGGGACAGAAGACAGTTGATGTGGTGAGCACTCTCCAGGATCAGAAGCAGTGTGCAGCTGACCACATGGAGCAGCCACTTCTGGAGATACTGACTCACAAGGGAATGGGTAGAGGGCCTGGACAATACTCCAAGCATAGAGGAATAGCCATGTGGACTTGCAATCAACCTACTACTAGAAATAGCATGGGGAAAAGGGTACACAGCAAGAGTGGGAATGCCCCGAGTGCAGTGATATCCATTCTTAAATTCAGTATGGGACAGAAAGAGTTCAACCTTAATCAAACTCACAGCCGTGGGTTTAAGAGCATGTGTGGGAATGTCCTGAATGCAGTGATATCCATTCCTAAATTCAGTTTCAGCATGGGACAGAAAGAGTTTAACTTTAAACTCACAGTCATAGGTTTAGAAACAGATCCTGCCTCGGGGGAATTCAGAACCATCAGACTGGCAGGTGAGAGCACAAACCACTTTGCTTCCGCAGCTCTTTAAATAAGTTAAATAGTTTCTAAATGTGCATGCGTATGACAATATAATGCTCTACATCTAACTGCCTAGGTCAAATATAGTTGTAATATATAAAGCTATGGACACAAGATCAAAATGTTAACAAAACTTCAGGACACAAGACCAAAATGTTAACAAAAACTTCAAACAGAGTCTGAATTGCCATTTCTGGGACTAAAAACAACACATAATAAAATCTAGTGAAATAGATGAATGCTTAAGCTCTATGTATGTTAAAATACATATATAAAAATAAGTGTACATTAAAATTAATACCTTCTTTAAAATACAATATTTTATATAAGAAACTATTTCATCAATGCCATGAGAAAGTCATAAAATATAATGTAAACACGTTAGCATATTTAAAATATAGATATGAAAGTGAGATAAAACAGGAAGCACTGACTAGTCTGTCACGATTTAAAACATAAAAACTGTTAATGTAAAATAGAACAAATGTCTCTCTGTAGCCAGCCTTGTGGTACTTGGGCAGTGAACACAATTCACCATTCCCCAACACACGGAGTCATGGGTTCAAGATCAGCTACAAATCATTTGGAAGCAGACAGCCTTGAGCTGATTTCGATGATTTGGGGGTGGGTTGTTCAGAAATCAATGGCACACTACTGAATGTTGAATACTGCCTAGAAAATCACACACAGGCAAAATAAATCATTGGGTTGATTGTGTCATCCTATAAAAAACACGCAAGTTACTTTTTCTTGAGTTATTTACCCTTGCATGATAATCCATGTAGCAAGTGTCATTTTCTTTCCTGAAGATTTAATTACTGTTACAGCAAATGTCATTTTTCTTCCTATAGAATTATTTACTGTTAAAAGATACATAATCTAGCAACAACCATCAATTTCAATTTACTTCCTGTAGAGCTTCTAACAAGACAGACAATCTAGATTTAGTATTTATATTTTGCATGCCATGCATAATTTACCCTTACAAGAAAAATAATCTAGCTTTAACATTTTTATTGTGCATGCTATGAATAATTTACCCTTACAAGAAAGATAAACCAGCAAGTAAAATTTTTACTTTTTTTCCTTATAGAGTAATTTACCCTTACAAGATAGACAAGCTAACATTTATCATCCTTTTCATTTCACTTCCTGTAGTGTGATGCCAAGAAGAGTGGCCATCATGGTTCACAATCTCATGCAATCACCAGAGTTGTGGATGAGATCTGTGTTTTTTCCCTGGTTATACCACATGGCGTCAGGAGAGGCCTTACCAGCAATCTTAGAACTCATGGTTCCATACTTTCAACCTCACTGGACGAAATGAATGGTGGTCATCATCATTCTTGGTAGACAAACACCATAGAGTATGACCTAGCTATCCACATATTTATCTCTCTGCTCTTTTTCCATCAACTGTATTGCTATGTTTGCAAGTTTACATCCCTTAATAATGTGCCAGAAAGTTTTGACTTCCAACTCCTTTAACCAATTTATGTCTTTCATTTGTTTCTTGAAAGAATGTGTTTTTCTGTCCATCCAGGTACTCTTTGCGTTTTCTTCAAGTTATTTCTTATTTCTTCTTCTTCTGCTGCGTTCATCCAGAGAGTTTTTTCGAACGTGATTGCGTTGTGGCTGTTTACAGTAGAACTGCGTTCTTGCTCCGTTAGGCCAACACATCCAACTTCTGCAGGCATTTGTTGACTGGGTTAATATTCCCGGGTTTCTAATTTCTACTTGTGGGAAACAGGCATGGGTAACAAGATGCCATCATTATGTAAAATTTCCATCATAATTAGTTGTGATTGAATATGTTGGAGCTGTATTCACGCATATTCATATTTGTATAGCCTTAGTAGCAGTATTTCAATATCAAAATAATCCTTCAGCGGACAGGAGTATGATAAGAGCTTAGACACCAGCTAAAATCAGCATATAAATCATGAAATAATATTGAATGAATCATGAAATAACCACACATAGGATCATGAAACAACCACATAGAGAAATCAGTAAATTAACAAACACATGATTATCAAAATAATATTTAGAATCTGAAAATTATCATACACTTTCCAAATGTTTAACAATGAGCAAGAGAGGATTGCACAAGCAGCCATAAATATAGTACAATATATCACTAAAAAAGAATATAACATGAACATTCTGAACATTAATGCAGAGTTATTGCATATATTCTACAGCAAACACAATAAGGACATTACCAGACAATCATGTCTTACATTTTACTGCTTCACTGTTTACTGAAAGTATCTGTACTTTAATTGTTTACAGAAAATACATGTATTTTAATGTTTACTGAAAAATTAAAGTATTTGAACTTTCATTGATTACTGGGAGTAAATCTGCTTTCATTGTTTACTGAAAGCACCTCTCTTCTTCACGTCTTTAATGTTTACTGAAAGTACCTCTGTATTCAATGTTTACTGAAAGTACCTCTATATTTGATGTTTATTGAAAATACCTCTATATTCAATGTTTACTGAAAAGTACCTCTATCTTCAGTGTTGACTGAAAGTTCTTCTATCTTCATTGTTTATTCACAATATTTCTATACTGAATGTTTACTAAAAGTACCTATATCTTCACAGTTTGCTCAAAGTACCTCTATTTTCATTGCTTACTGAAAGTACCTCTACCATAAATTTACTGAAAGTACATCAATCTTCAGTTTACTGAAAGTACCTCCATCTTCAGTTTACTGAGAGTACCATCTTCACTGCTTACTGAAAGAACATCTACCATCAGTTTACTGAAAATACATCAATCTTCACTATTTACTGTAAGTACTTGATATTAACTAAAAGTACCGCCACTTTCGCTGTTTACTATGACTGCTGCAACTATCAGTAAAATTGCCACAGCAGTTATCAACCAACCTACACAAAATCTACAAGCAAAGTAAACATGACAAATCAAAATCAAGAGCAAAATACATACAAAATACAACCAAAAGTGTAGCTCAGGCTGCAACTGAAAACCACATAAAACGTTAAATGCTAAGTCCAGCTTTATTTAACTCATTAATCACCTCACAAAAAACTAAACATATTGATCGGTTATTTCGCTTCTATGTTCAAATTAATTTAAACTTTTAAGGATAATTTAAATCGCCATGTTATTGATCATCATCATCATCATGTGCCATGCCGATAAGCATGAGCGGTCATGTTTCGGCGTCTCACTCGATCACCAGAGTCGTGGATCAGCTCTGTGTTCTTGTTTCAACCATACCACGTGGCCAAGCCATCCAGGGATTTACTTCTCTGCCCTCCCCTTGTTCTCTTCCCAGTGATCTTGCCAGTTGTCACCAAGTTCTCCAATTTATTTCTTCTCATAACATGACCAAAAATTGTGACTGTCTCCATCTAATTTCTCTAATCAGTTTACTGTTTTCATTTGTTTCTTGTAGGACTTGGTATACAGGACTTATGTATAGAATAGCAACAAATCAACATTTGCTGTTTTACTTATGTAAAATGATTTGATATTAATATAAAGTTTAAAGTAGCCAGATGAGCTTCCATAGCACTAAGAATAATTTTGGAGTCAGAATAAGTTCAAATGGTAGCAAACTTAGAATACTTAACTCCTATCATTAGAGCAATGCTGCTGTGTGGTTCATAAATGGAGAAAGATAAAAACAACTACTAATAAATTAGTCATTAATTGGTTTATGCACAGAATATAAAGATTGTATGACAGGATCGCCACCAATATGGAACAATCTAGACAAACTCTAGTGAAACAAGAACTGAGGAAAATACACGCCACTACTAGGAAAACACATTTCTTCTAATTCTTCTTTCGTTCGCTTGAAATATGTCTATAACTGCAATGTTGTCTCTTGTATGAATTTAACTGTCTTTTTTAGTTCACACAGCGGTCCATAGAGTTTATCTTCCACTGTCGTCTCTCTAGGCCAGAAGGTTCGCCTGGATATGTTGTAGTTTGGGCAGTCTTGGAGTATGTGCTCTGCTGTCTGCGACGCCAATCCACATGTGCACATGGCTGATTCACCAATCTTGAATTTTGTATACATGTGGTTGCGTAATCTATTGTGTCCTGTTCTGAGGCGCAGAATAATGACTTGTTCTGGTCTGTCCATAACATGGTAGTCATCTTGAGCAGGTTTTGGTGGCTTTATGACTGATTTGATCATTCTTTTCTTTTGGTGGTATGTAACGGGCACATCAGGCTGTTCTTCTTTGGCTCCTTCCTTAGCCAATTGATCAGCTCTGTCGTTTCCGGGTACTCCACAGTGGGATGGTATCCACTATATGGTGACCTTATGCTGACTTCTAAGTTCAGAAAGTAGTGTCCTTAGTACTAGCAATTTCCCAAACAGGAATGCTTCGAGTACTGATTTTGCATCTGTCAATAGCACCACAGGTTGTGTACCATTGCTAGTATTTAATAATTTCTCTGTTGCTATCTTGATTGCCTCAATTTCAGCATTATAGTTATGGCAGTACTTTCCTGTTGGTACTCTGGCTGTTTCCCTAGTATTATTTTGGTATTCTATGTACACTCCCGCTCCTCCATTTTGAACAGCATTTTGTGCTGACCCATCTGTGTAGACTCGGATCCAGAGATCCTGTGGGTATTCTTCATCAAGGAAGCTGAGAGTGGCTGTTCTGCGCTGCACACTGTTCTGTTCTGTTCTTCCTTGTTAAATATTCCTCTCACTTTTGTCTGGATTTGTAATGATAGTCTATGTTCATCTATCCATGGAGTTTGCTCTGGAATAGCTGTTAGGGGGATACCAACTGTGGGCAGATCGGTGGTTTCTCTGCAGAGTCGTTTGGCCTGGTGGATAAACCTACTTCTTTTCAACCGCCCCATAGCTAGGTTTTCAAATCTGTTCTTCATAGGGTGTCCTGGCAAGCTGAGGAACTTTTCTGCTTGTATTATCATGATCCCTCTCTGCCTGCCTCGTTTACTCGAGAGAAAAGCAACACCAATACATCTGGAACAGGACAAGCTGCAGAAGCTGCCGGATCAGCAAAGCAATGCTGTAACGCTCCGACTGTCAGAGCTTCGATCCTTGACCAGTTGCTGACCAAGACATCATTTTTACAAATACCAAGCTAAACACAGAATTACCTACACACTGGATGTCCGAGATATCAAATGTACAAAGTGTTTAATATAATCCATTAACATTGTCATCACTACCTATTATGCCTTATGGACAGAGGGGTCTTAAGCCTGAAGAATTAAGGCCACCTGGCTAATGCAGTCAGTCGTGAACTGTACAGGTTAGGGTTTTCTTTTTTGTTCCCCGACAGAAAAAAATCCTACCAAGGATTCGAACTTAGGTCCCCCGAATGGAAGCCCAGCATTCTAGTCAAATGGCCAGATGCTTCTCATGCTTAATATAATTACTATTAAATTTATCAAGTAATGATTATCATCTTCTTTTGCCCTTTAGTTTCCCCCACCCCCCTGGAGTACAGGCTTCAACCAACTCCTGCCAAGTGATCCATCTTTTCCTCATGGAGGGTTGGGTTCTTCAGCTCAAGTTGTCCATGGGATGGGGTAGCCAGTCCCAAGACCAACCCTCCTTACAATTAACTGCCTCGTACAACCCGCATGGAAGGCTAGCATTATTATTCTTTAATTCCTCACAGTTCCCATTAACACAGACAAGTTAGGATTATAATAATAAATTGGCTGCAATCATTTTTCAAGGCACTTCCTTGTGCGTTCAGTGGCATTTTTCACACAATCTTTAGCACCCATTAATTTCTTTTAATAGTTTGGCAGAGATTCTGACATTTTTCTGTAAATCTGCAGTTTATTACTCTGCAATGTCTCTGCGAGGAGATATGTGAACACAATGTGTCAGTTGAACAGATATAGGTTAATCATATTTAATCTTTGCTAGTATTCTGTGGAACGACAACAGACAAGTAATATAAATACATTCTTAACTCTTTCAATTCTAAGTAACCCATGATTTGTGACTGACTCTTTTCTTTGAATCCCAACCATCACATTTCTTCTTCTTTTCATCTTCTTCTTCTTCTTCCACTTCTCCGTCAGGTGCCTGGTCCGAAGCAGACATCAGGGTTCAACTCCTGGGCTCATCACTTGTCAAAGTGAGGGACAGCTTGGCCACCTCTTCCATACACTCAGACCTTTTTAAAATTAGTTGCAAATCTTTTACAGGACATAGCAGTCAGTCTCAGCATTTTTTGGCTGTTGTGATTCCTGGGCAAATCTACGTTCAGTAGTTTGCCACTGTTTCTGAACGACCGAACCTCCTACCATTGTATGGAAACCAGCACAAAGCAGTCAGCTTCCAAATCGCCCGCAGCTGTGTTGTGAAAGTGGTATGTGGGATTACAAACTGCACTCTAATCTCAAGCCTACAAAATGTGATAGCACTATGACATCACACACCCACAGCAGGATAATGCTGCGGGACAAAATTTACTATTGGACAGTTACTCAAGCTTTCCAGGTACCGTATTTTACAATGTATAAGACACACTTGTTTCTTCAAAAAATTGCCTCCAAAATTCAGGTGCGTCATATACTCGAAATTAATATAAAAATGGTAAAAATGTTATTATTTTTACAAAATTGCTTAAAAATTAAGGTGCGTCTTATAGTCCGTAGCGTCTTATAGTCCGTAAAATATGGTATCTATTTCTCTTTCCTCCTTCACCTCTCTTGCCCATTATTTTCACACGTCAGGATACATTCCTGACACCACCTTTTCTGTTCATGTGTCCTATAAGTTTCATCTCTCTTTTCCTGATGGTTTTGATGAGTGGTCCAGTGACATCTGCAGCTGTCAATAAACAGGCTTTTCTTTTCTGTCCACAATTTTCTCAACATTCTTCTCAAAAACACCTCCACTGTCTCCAACTTCCCCACAGTCTCATTACTCACTGTCCATAATTCTCATTCACACAGAGGAACAGGCCGGACACAACTTTACAATTAACCCCGAGAATAGTATAACTAGAAAAGTCCTAGTCTGGAACCCACAAGGCAAAAAGAAATACAGGTTTAAAAAACTAAACACCTAACAACTCACGCAGAAAAGAAATAGAAACAGAAATGAAACAGCACAGGAAGAACATGGACAGAGCTGAGAGAGAGAGCTAAAGATAGGAGGCCTTGGAGTGAGTTGCTGCAAAGTGGAGCAGAGATGGCAACAAAAAAAATAAGAAGAAACTTTTTACATTTGTTTAAGTGCATGCTAAAGAAATCTGTCATCTCCTATCATTACTACAACAGTGTTCTGAACCACTCTGAAAGTAATACTCATAATTTTTTCCTAGTTATTTCCCCTCATTCACGTCTGCTGCGAGACTTTTTTTTAATATCCCATTTGCAAGACAAGGCAGTCAACACCAGCATTTTTCAGCTGCTGTTGGTGTCTTGGCAAGTTTTACATTCAGTAGTTTGCCATTGCTTTCTGAATGACCAGCTCACATACCTTTCCGTAAGAAACCAACGTGACGCGATCCGCTGCCTAATCTCGTGCAGCTGTGTTTTGTACGTGGGTATGCGGGATTACGAACAGCATCCTTAACCCTTCGCCAGGGAGACCAGCGCTGCGAGACTACCAGGAACTTATAGAATTACTAACATACTTTCCAGAAATAATTTAAACAGAAAATCTGACCAAACAACCAGACAGAAATGCATCACAAACAGTACACAGACAGCACACACAAGCGCACGAACGCACGCACGCACACACACACACACAAGGGGGTTAACTTCACTGCACAGGATTTCATCTCATATGGCCTGGTCTCTTTCTGCAGAGCGGCCTTCCTAAAGCGTCATACAGAGCACAAGTCCAGAGCTCCAGCAATGACCACTACGAGTCTCTGAACCATAGCAGTCCGAAAACTCACCCCTGACCTTCACAGTTCAAGACTAGCAGCTTGACCACTCTGCCATGGAGATCCCTAAACACACACTGCCATTTGTGTCGCAAATACAATCAAATATTTTATCCAGTTTTCATGAAAACAAACAGGACAAAATTATTTATACGGTATAATAAATTTGTGTTTTTAAAAACTCCAAATAACAAACAAAATAGCAATACAAGCAGACAGGAAAAAGGCATTAAATTTTCTGTCCACTGACAGAGAAACAGATAACTCAGCATTCAATTAATTATACACCACATTTTCACTTCAGCTATTGCAACCTGGCAAAATAAAATTTTAGTAACCCTTACAATTTATTCCCTGCTGGAAACTTACTTTAATGGCCAGCATTTCTCCATACATACGGTTAAACAATACATCAATACTTGAATAACTATGTACATTTGGCACAAATTTGAACAGACCACAAACACAAAAATGTTCATAAAAATGGTTTGTACGTATATATTAATTAGTACGTGTATATAATAATTAGTATGTGTATATAATAATTATTCAGAGAGTCCCTACTCAGCGGTACAATGGCAATTTTATATAGAGGTCACTCAGTCACGTCAACTTGTGACATACATTGCTTACTGGTGTTCACATATACTGGGTTATTATATAATAAAGTGGAGTGACTTGCTCGCTTACCCTCCCTCCCCAGAAAACATTGCTTACTGGTGTTTGAAGTGTTAGCTCTTCACATATACTGGGTTATTATATAATAAAGTGGAGTGATTTGCTCGCTTACCCTCCCTCCCTGTGTAATAGTGCCGGGCTTCTCTTAGGTACACCGACTTCTGTACTTCAAGGTCTTCAGGTGACACCCGGGCTTTAGAAATCTCTCCATTCAAACTGCGTTGTTCTGATTCAAAGTCTAGCCGTACAGCACGATCGTATAGGGTTCTGAGTCATTAGACTCCAAGGATCTAGTAAAGGGCTGGACGTCGTTCAAATCTTCTATCTTCCATCAACTTTCGAATAACATGGAAAGCTTCCACTTAAGACTGTGATGATGGTTAATAAATCTTTTATTCGTTCATTGCTGAACAGATAAGTTCAAGACATGATATTCTCAACAAATCATGACAATGTCTTATAATAGCACGACCGACCTTGGAAGGTGGGAACGCGATCTGATTCTAATCATGACACTAATCCGGACATGACCTAACAAATATTACAACATTAAAATTCTCTATTCATTATCATATTCTGGATTCAACCTACCCAACCATTCTACTCTCTAGCCTTGATGTTGGTAATTGAGAGAGACTTCAGTTATACGAGCTGATCTTGGTCTTTATTGTTTTTGTGGCTTCATTTACACGTCTGCTCCCGAGTTGAACTTGATCACTAATGTTTACGTTTCTCTGTTGTTGTTAGCTTCTGTTGCTACCCCAAACTTTCTGACGTACTAATTCCTTGGTGCTATTCTCGTGCACCTTTTTCTCTTCTAGTTTACTTTCCCAAATTCATACGTATGCATCACTGTTCCATTATCTTCTATTAACTCTCCCCCGACCTATTCTGTTACATCCCCAGAAAACAGTATCCAGCCCCTTTTCAATTAGCCCAGCCAAACGTGGAACTTGCTTCTTGTGGCTGTCCCTGTCACTTACTGCCAATATAGTACCTTGCGGTGTATGGCAGAGGGGTCTTGAGCCTGAGGAATTAAGGCCGCCTGGGTAGTGCAGTCGCCGCGAACTGTGCAGGTTAGAGTTTTCTGTTTGCCCCCGATAGAAAAAAAAAACTCCACACTTTAGAGAGGATTCATACCCGGGTCTCCAGATGGAGAATCCGGCATTCTAGCCACTCGGCCAGCCATTCCTCCTTCTTGTGGCTATGTGACCTAAATAAACATTATTTTTTAATGGTATTTCTTAGTGTGGTAATAGACACATCAGACATTTGGTTAGCCCAAATCCTCCATGAATAAACAGCACCAAGGGGCACTGTGGTAGAATTACTAATCACCTTTCAATCATTCAGGTGCCATCTCGCTGCAATGGATCTCCAACATGTCTCTCACCTTGATTGTACATTCTGTCAGACTGCTGTTCGTCCATCTCTTGATATTATCTTCCCACTTGTATCACTGTCTACCTCTTTCTCAATTGCCTTCAACCTTACCCTCCAGCATGATTTCTATAAGAGGGAGAAATGATGTCTTTGACTAACAAATCACCTTCACTTTACCATTATTCTTATTCTACTTCTTGCCTGCCAACAGTGGTCAGAGTTCAATCCCTTACAGAGGCAGAGTTATTTGCCCCAGGCAGTGTGGCTATGAGGTCAACACAGCTTCATCAAGATGGCTACTGGACAATATTCAGAATTATCTGGGAAGGAAAGGTGTAAGGGAGGCAAATGCCACCCCACCTCATATGTCATGGCCTGGAATATGTGAAGGAGTAATACTTCACACCCCAACGGCAATATCTCTTATAGGGCTACCTCTAGCTTAACTTCTTCTCCTTCTTCCTCCTACTCTTCCAACATCATTCATTGTGCCATGTTTTTATCCCATATGGCTCAGTCTCTTTCCGCAGCGCGGAAAGTGTTGCACAAAGCATGAACTACATAGCTCCTGCGACGATCCAGGAGTCTCTGAAAAAATGCACCCGTGAACCAAGGGGCACGGCCCAGAATCGAACCCACAACCTTCGGAGCCTGAGTCAGACAGCTTGACCACTTCGCCATGGAGACTCCCAATGAGAGACTAAATGGGCAGTAAGTCTCGGAGCTACTTTGCTCTCTGAGACTGGCGGACTCTGGAGTTCAGATTACAAACCCTGGAAAGGGAGTTTGTTAGTCATCAGATTATCCTCGTGCACATAAAAAATGCAGTCCATAAGTGCATGGATCCCCCTCACCAGTATTTCCCTCAACTTGCAGTGATCAATGACATGATTCTGTGTTGGTTGACTATTCTTCTTTGTCCCCTTGATGATCCAGCAGTCTGGTCAAATTTGCAAATCCAGCTGTCACTTGATTTGTTTAATCATCTTTCTTCTCTGAGGGCATTCGCTATATCAGCCCGGTTGCTTTCCCAACAGTCTGGCTTGCAAGCACTGAACCAGTGCACAGGTACCTGTACTCTTACTGTGTTGAGGATGCAGACATGATTCAGTACATGTGACCTTGTATCACAACTTGACTGTCATGAGAATTACTTTAACAATTTTTTTTTATATACATCAGTTTTACCAAATCTTCCCTTATTAATGGCTAAAATATCCTCTTAGCGGTAGCCAATCCTACCTTACTAGTGACTAAAAATAGTCTTATAGTTGTGACTAACAAATCTCTCAGGTGAGACTAACAAATTTCTCTGAAACACAAACCTCTTATCTGTGTTAAACAAATGTCTTAGATGTGACTAAAATATCTCTTAGCTGTGCTTAACAAATCTCCAATCCATGATTTACGCATCTCTTAGCAGAGACTAATATATACGGGGCGTTCATTTGAAATCCGTTTGCGCCACACCGCGCGTAATTGCGTATGTTGAACATGATCATGCCATAGTCATGTGATAAGTTCTCACTAATGAATAAAAAAGTATGTGCTTATCGTCCCATGATGCATAGGTTCTGTTTCTGACCATTGAGAAAATAGCCGGGTTGATCCAAAATCTGTCTAAAGAAGCTCAAAGAGCGGTGATTCAGTTTCTTACATTTGAACGATGCTGACCAGTGGACATTTATCGAAAGATGCAGGCAGCATACGGTAATAAATGTGTGTTGAAGACAACAGTGACAGGCCGGGCAAGAATGTTTCGGAAAGGACATCAGTTCATGACAGATCTTCGATGGCCGGGTCAAGCGCATATTGTTGCAACAGAAAAAACCATCGCAAAAATTGACGCAACAGTACAGATGAACCATACGTTCCCTAGCGAAAGAATTTGATGTGTCAATTGGGACAATTCAAAAAGGTCGTTCGTAAGAAACTGCAACATCGAAAGGTGTGTTCACAGTGAGTACCACGGATGTTGACCGACCACCAAAAAGAGGAACGCATGGGATGGTGTTAGAACCACTTGCTGCGTTACAGAGTGGAGGGTGATGCATTTCTCTTCCGCATAGTGGCAGGCGATGAATCACGGTGTCACCGCTTTGAGCCGAGCAGCAAAAGAGAGAGCATGCAATGGAAGCATGCTGGATCGCCAATACCCAAAAAATTCAAGTTACAGGTTTCCGCTGGTAAGGTTATGCTGAGCGCATTTTTTGACCATGAAGGGCTATTGTTGGCCGACTTTAAAGAACCTGGTGTCACCATCAGCTCTACTCACTATTTGCAAACACTAGACAAGCTGCAAAAAGCCATCAAGAATAAACGACCCGGCATGCTTTCTCGCTGTATGATTGTGTTGCATGATAATGCTCGTAAAGACTGTGCAGGAAGCATTAGCAAGGAAGATGTGGGAAATTCTGCAACATCCAGCCTATAGTCCTGATTTGTCACCATGCGATTTTCATTTGTTCGGACCTCTAAAAAAGCTCTAAAAGGGCAACGATTTCACACCGATGAAGATGTAATGAACGCGGTAAACACTTGGTTCAGTGAGCAACCACAATCCTTTTGTGCGGACGGCATTTCCGCCTACCTAAACAATAGGATGCTTGCCTGAATGCCTATGGCGACTTCTTCTGACCAACCCATGGTGCATAATTCATTCAAAATGAATGAATGCTTTGTTTAATTTTACCACACCTGTTAATGTTTCTTTCATGCTTTTGTAATAAAGCCATTGGAACGGGTTTCAAATGAACGTCCCTATTAGTTTTAGCTGTGATTAACATATCTCCAATCCAAGACTTATATATCTGTTAGCCGTGACCATCAAATTTCTAATCCGCGACTAACATCTCTTAGCTGTGATAAACATATCTCTAATCTGTGACTATCAAATCTGAGAAACAGTGAAGACAAATGACAAATTAAACAGGCAAATGACAAATTAAACAGGCAAACAAAAGATACCACTATTCATTGTCTATGGTAACAGCCATTGACCCATCCCTGCTTGATTTACCTACAGCAAAACATACTGAGTATTAAAAAGTTATATAATGCAGTTGAGCAAGAGGTAGACAACATTACAAGTGGGAAGATAACATCAAGAGATGGACGAACAGCAGAGTCTGCTAGAGTGTATAACTATAGCACGAAGAAGCAAAATGGCCACCTCAACGCATCATGACATGGACTAAAATATCTGCAATGAATGAATCACCAAAAAACGAGAAGTAGATTGTGAGCTTTACTGAAACACGATTACAAGAAACATCTAAAAAATCTTATCTAAAATATCTGAAGGCCAAGCTCTTCACACCCCAATGGTATTACTTGCCATGGGACTATCTTTACCATTACAACACCTTTATACTAGCTTTTTATTACCTTTATATTTTTGTCTCATATCATGGTAGTATGCATTGTTCATGTTGACAATGATTTGTCAACAAGAGTGTAAAATGCACAATAGATGTACAAAAGATGAGTGATGGGAGGGGCTGAATGTAACCATCTCATTACATCCATCATTATTTCTATCATTATTTCTACAATCATTTCTACCATCATTTCTGCGATCATTTCTACCACCATTTCTATCCATCTGCCACTGTCTCTTCTCCCACTGGACTTTCCAAATTAAAGTTTTCCATTGCCTCTCTTCTCATTATATTATAAAAATTGTCAATTTGTGACCCTTTGAAAATGAAGTTCATTCGTTCATACATCTAGATACCTAACATCACAATTTCACAAAGCCACAAACAATATATTGCTCAATCTATTGCCTGGCATATCTCGCTGTACCTTAAGGGCAAGTGGCAGACAAAGAGGATTTCAATGAGCTGTTCACAACACATACCCAACAGTTACTGAAATATGCTGAGGCATCAGCTATATCCACAACTATGGAATCACAACGACATGATAGGCCAGTGGTTCTCAACCGATGGGGAATCTCCCCTACCCCCCGGGAATTTTAGGGTTTCCGAGGGGAAAGAGGGGGGGGGGGGGGGGGGGGGGGGGGGGAATTAAGATTATTTCAAGATCGCATTAATACAAGAACCAGTTACTTGATATTGTTTTTCCCTCTAAATTTTACGGTTCTGTACTTCTCGCCCTAATGAAATTCGTTTTATAACGTAAGTAGACCCACAAATCACGTTTTATGTAGATGTCTAGACTTGTCCTAATATGTGTTATTAAGTCTAGCTTCCATTTTTATGTATACTGTGTAAGGGTGGGGAGGATTTATAGGGAGGAAATTTGAAGGGGGGGGGGGGGGGGGGGGAATGACGTTCTGAACATATGGTAAAGGGGGGCATGGGCCAAAAAAGGTTGAGAACCACTGTGATAGACTCTTTAATACTACTGTGGTGACAGTTAAACATAATTCAAGGTGCCTTGTGTATTTTAGTTAAAAGAATTCATTTTACCCTTACCCTTAAATACATTTTGAGGGAAGCTGAGTCACAAAGACAACTTATCACACACAATCAAAGGGAGGCAGTCATCGTTTTTGGCCACATTGTGAGAGGACAGAAACTGGAGTATGTTGTGACAACCGGAAAGATTTTGTGGAAAGAGAAATAGAGGAACACAGCATGAGAAGATTATTGTGTTATGGCATGGAAGGGAGTCAACACAAGAGCTGATCCATGCCGACAGAGATTGCAATTTGTGGAGAGACATGATTTTCCCATGCCAGCCGGCAAGGCACTGGATGATGATGATGATGATTAAATACATGTTGAGCTTTTTTCATGTAGTCTGCACCCGATGAGATACACCAAAATATGCCAGGCAATAAACTGGGCAATATTTTGTTTGTGTCTTCATTAATCAGATCTTAAAAGACATACTTTCAAAAATTAACCACCACAATCTTAAAATCACTCAAACATGTTTTAGCACTGACAGCTCTGTTCTATGTGCAGTGACGTAAGTTCACAGTACCAGTAACAGTCATAAATATGAAGACCTGAACACTTCTGCTCTAAATGACTTAGCAAGCGCTACCGCCTCCAAATCCAACAAATAAATGTATAACTCCCTTCAATTATTTCTACGAAAACAAAACTAAAAATGATACAACAAACAATAAAGTTATTACAATTAACGGACACAATTCATACAATTACAATACTGCAACAATATTCATCAACGGCAGTGAAAAGATCACAAAAGAACCGCAGCATAAAACACGTTTGTATCGGCAAGACAGTTCAAGTGGTGCGCTGGTGGTCAGCATGGCTGAGTGGATAAGAGCTCTTGAACATACGTGTGTTAATGCACAGTCAGTGTTAACTTCTCGTCCTTGACTTAAGGGTGTAAATTACATGTACTTCTGAAGCCAGAGTGAAACCGCCTGATGGTGAGGGGCACTAGCAATAGGAAAAGCTATTTCACACACAAAAAATCAGTCCAGTGTACTCACTAGAAGTAGTAGCATGTGTATGAACTATGCTTAAGTTAAAAGCAAGCGAGGGAACACACAATTTTTAAAAAGTGCCACGCTTCTCAACCAAACACACGGCAAGCTACAATCACATTAAAAGTATTCTTCTATTTTTGTGCGGAAAATGATGATGGTTGTGCTGTGGACATTGACAGCAAAGCTGAAACATTTGTGCATCTCACTAAAGCCATCCAGCTACACAGTACAGCATATTTAGGATTGGCTTAGGGGATAATGATTCTGGTCGTTTAATAATTCCTCAACACACAGAGTCAGGAGTTAAAAGTCAGCTACAGTCAATTTGGAAGCAGACCACTTCATGTTGTTTTCCATGGTACGAGGAGTGGGCCTTTCAGAATAAAATGGCAAACTGCTGAAATAAATTACCTTGTAAATCACACACAGCCATTAAATGCTGGGGTTCACTGCAATGTCCTATAAAGAACCAGCTTTCAACAGCTACTACTAATATTTTTTTGTGGGTAGGTTTTCTCCTTCTTAAGATTGTTGTCTTTACATATTACACCACCAGGTCAGTTATGATAAACAGGACCAGTTTGTGAAGCTCATCTTTAGTTCCATACAACTTAGAGGTTACTGTTGATACAGAGGGTCAGTATATCTTTCTGAACTGGCCGTAAGGAGGGCAGCTTCGCAGAACATGTTCAGCAGTTTGTTGGCCTATCTCAACCATGTATAGACACGAAGTAGAGATGAAGCATATGCAGGTGTCTATTCAGTTTGTTACGCCCCACCTGGGGAGAAGAATGGTGTATCTTTAACAGCTAAGAGTGTCATAATAGTTGCTGGGCTGGTTCTGTTGCAGAAGGTTTAATTTCCCACTTCAGAACACACACTGTATGTGGGCCTCTTCAACACACACTAATGTGAAAGGCAGCAAAACCACTCACATTGGTCATGACCTTGGCGTAACTCTTCATGGTGCTGCCTGTCAACAGACTGGGCTTCAATCTGGCCTTGTTCCAAGGAACTGCATGAAGGATGCTAAGAGTTTCAGTACTGATCCTGCGTATCTCACTGGTCTCTGGGCTTGCTTCAAGGAACTGCATGATAGAAGTTCCAGTACTGATCCTGCATATCTCACTGGTCTCTGGGCTTGTTCCAAGGAACTGCATGAAGGATGCTAGAAGTTCCAGTACTGATCCTGCATATCTCACTGGTCTCTGGGCTTGCTTCAAGGAACTGCATGCTAGAAGTTCCAGTACTGATCCTGCATATCTCACCGGTCTCTGGGCTTGTTCCAAGGAACTGCATGAAGGATGCTAGAAGTTCCAGTACTGATCCTGCATATCTCACTGGTCTCTGGGCTTGTTCCAAGGAACTGCGTGAAGGATGCTAGAAGTTCTAGTACTGATCCTGCACATCTCGCTGGTCTCTGGGCTTGCTTCAAGGAACTGCATGAAGGATGCTAGAAGTTCCAGTACTGATCCTGCACATCTCACTGGTCTCTATGCTTGTCCCAAGGATCTTCATGCCGGAAGTTCCAGTACTGATCCTACACTGTGAAACAAAGTCTCCATGTAACTTCGGCACTCAGTTCACAGGACAATCTCTACACCTTGATAGTTGCAAGCACTTTTCAGGGCACACAAGACTTCAACATCAATGCAGACATAAAAGTTCATGCTAGGGCTTATAGAGAACTCACAACCAACCACCCAATCAACATACTATATGCATTCTGTAATGATTAGGTTTTTCTAATTCTAAATCGTAGTCAGGGCAGCTCATTTAACCACAATGACATAAACAAGTAGATTGATTGTGTTCTTCATTTGATTTTGGTGCTTGGTGAAGATGGCCGGCTTGTAATTCAACAAATCATTGATTCATTTTGCTCGCTGCATTGTTATTTAATGGTCTATAGCCTTTCCTACTTATGTAATCCTCACAAAGCAGATTTTAAGCATGTTATGAGCAGAGTTAACGCCTTCAGTCCCAAGCAAGTGGCTCTTTCATGTGAATCCCAACCATTATGTAATGTGTTCATATACTTTTTACATTTGGTTAAGAGTATGATGAAGAAATCTGGCCACTTCCACTGTGTTTTTGGCCTCTGAAAGCCACGCCCTCATTTTATCATGGTTAATCGCAAGAGGATCAACTTTACTGCACTAGGTTTACCACACTTGGCTCAGTCTGTCCACAGAACAGCAAGCCACATGCTGACAGCATCACACAGAGCACGAAGTCCACAGCTCCAGCGATGACACCGCATGGGTCTCTGGAAATAGTGTACACGAGTTCTGAGTGATGCAGTTGAATAATGACCCCACGAACCTCACTGCACGAGGCAAACATCTTCGTCATGGCGACCATCCGATCAGTCTTATTCCACTCTTTTGGTCACCTTCTATAAAACATTATGGGACTAACAGAGATAACACGTGCCAATTTTACCATACAAATAACTATATTTATAAACAATTTTGATTCTTAAAATTTTATCAACTTTTATGTTATGTGGTTTAAGTAACAAGTTGTGTTCATTTTAACTAACAGAGTTATTAGCAGCCAAAAAGGGCGGTAAAGACTTGATGGTGCCGTATGAAAACATAATTTGTGGTAGTCATCTCTCCCTCTGACTTCTCCCTCAGTTGTGGTCATCGTTCTTTCTCTCTTTTTCTTTCACTCGCTTGGTGTCGTTAAGAGCTTGTGTTTTAACGAAGTCTATTTCTCTGTACTCCGTGGCGGACTCTTTACTTCTGTCCATGTGGTTATGAGCGTGGCTGTGTGTGTGCCCATGTCCGTGAACGTGAGAAGAGCGAGGTGGCTCTTGACTGGACTCTGGCAGGGCCAAGTCAATATACTTCAGCTCCCTGTCATTGTCAACAGATGGCGGCGGAACAGATCGCAGTAAGCTCATGGGGTGGTGTGTCTGCGGATATGGAGAACAGGAAAATTCATCAGGTGTTATATCAGAATAAAAATATAACAGACGGTGTAAGCACAATGGTATAAAAGGTAAAGCCAACTTGCGAATCAAAGTCAATCTGAAAAATCTGCCTCAATGAAAATTTGAACCCATGCCCATTGGGCTGGCTGGCCAGCAAGCTAGATACTGGGCTAACACGGTGTTAAAGGATGTGCTGGAGGGACAGGTGCAGGGGAAACATACAAGAGAAGACAATGTGGGTAGACTGCATTAAGAGATGGACTGTGAGGCAGTATGAATGCACTGGAGTTGCAGCATAGAGAGTATTATAGATTCATTACAGCTGCCCTTCAATCAAAACATGCACTCAATTCTGATGATTTTTCCATTGTAAACAAAGGCAGATCTGGCC
>JACEFZ010012227.1:437500-527500 GCA_014155875.1 Cepaea nemoralis | reverse complement strand
AGGGAATTATTACAATATCATTGGACACAGACGGGTATTCATCATCATCATGTGCTATGACAGTAAGCATGGGCGGTCATGTCTTGCCATCTCACTCGATCACCAGAGTTGTGGATCAGCTCAGTGTTCTTGTCTCGACATGCCATGTGGTCAAGCCATCCAGTTATTTACTTCTCTGCCTTCCTCTTGTTCTTTTCCCCTCAATCTTGCCAGTTGTCACTAAGTTCTCCAATTTATTTCTTCTCATAACGTGACCAAAACATGTTGACTGTCTACATCTAATTTCTCTAATCAGTTTACAATTTTCATTTGTTTCTTGTGGGACTTGGTCATTGGTTTTTCTGTCTGTCCGTGGCATTCTTTGCATTTTCCTCAGAAACCACATTTCTACCGCCATCAGATGTTTTTCAGCCTGTTTGCTCATTGTCCACCCTTCACATCACAAAAGCACAGGTTCTATGTAGCACCTCAACATGCTTTTTCTCGTTACAAATGACATCTTTTAATTGGTCAGTATGTTTTTCATCTTGCTAAAGGCTACCTTCGCCATGGCGATTCTTGTTCTAATCTCTTCAAGACATTTCCCATCAGATGCTATGACTGTTCCGAAATAATTATATTGATTCACTTGTTGAAGAATATTCCCATTTACTTGTATATTATATTGTGGTATTTCGTTCTTCCTAGTGACGACCATAACCTGTGTCTTCTTACACTTTAATTCTAGCCCTAGTTGTTAACCACATCTACTAATTGTTGCAGGTCCTGCGCATTGTCTGAAATCAAGACTGTATCATCTGCATATCTAATGTTATTGATGTTTCTTCCTCCAATGATGATTCCTTTCATATCTTCTATATCTCTGAAAATACTTTCACTGCACAGAGAAAAAAGATCTGGGACATTACACATGCCTGTCTCACACCCCTCTTAATAGGCTGATACTGACCTACTTCATTATCAATTCTTAATGGCAGCTTGGTGTTTCCAATATATGTTTTTTACAAGTCTAAGGTCTTTCCCATCAATTTGTAGATCTGTAAGCATCTCTATCATGTTGACATGTCTTATTTTATTGAAAGACTTTGTGTAATCAATAAAGCAACGTTGTAGGTCTTTGTTTACTTCTACAGAACGTTCAATTATGTTCTCAGCATATACACAGCATTTACTGTATTCTTGCCTTCTACAAACCCACATAGTTCTTCTCCTATTTCGGGTTGTCTTCTTCTTCTGCGTTCATCTGGCGTTTTTTTCGGATGTGATTTTGTTGTGCCTGTTTACAGCAGAGCTGCGTTTTTGCGCTGTTAGGCTGAAACATCCGACTTCTGCAGGCATTTGTTGACCAGGTTAACCTTCCCAGGGCTATTTGGGGTTGTATTTTCTTTCTACCTTTTTGCATAATTCTTAGCAAAATCTTCGTGATGTAGCTCATTATTACAAGGGAATTATTACAAGATCACAAGACACAGACATGTAATACAAGGGAATTATTACATGATCATTTGACATAGACATGAATTACAAGGGAATTATTACAAGATCATTGGACACAGACATGACAAGGGAATTGCAACAAGATCACACCAGGCCAAAACAGCAAATAGGCAGCTGGCCCAGTAAGACCTTGGAGAACTAACTGTCGCATGTTTGCTTTTGTATTTTCCCCACATTTGGACTTCGAGGACCTGGTCTCGTCACCCAGCTACTGAGTTGAGTGGTTGGTGCGACACTGTGAGATGAGCTCTTTATTTCATTCTGAATGCACTTTGCTACTGTCAAAATCTGCTGTGTTGTGAAATGCAGATTCAGAAACAGCAGACAGCTAGCTGTCAGCACTACTGCGATTGCCTTATGCAATAATGTGTGTGCAGACTGCTGGGATGTGTCATTCAGAGCATTAATACAATTTTTCTGAAGACTCCTAGGGGTGACCGCTGAAGCTACAGAAGAAGTTAGTTGCACATCCTTTACAGGATGTCACAGTCAACCCCAGCATTGTTTTTGCTGTTTATGATCTCTTGCAGCTGCAGGCAATTTGGCAGCAGACTTCCTTGCGTTGGTTTTTTATTAATGAAATGGTATGGGTGCCGGTTGTTCAGAAAGCAATGGCAAACTACTGAATGTAAACTTGCCAAGAGATCATAAAGAGCAAAAAAATGCTGGGGTTGACTGCAACGTCATGTAAAGGATATTCAACTAACTTATTAATGATTTCTTGGCAAGTTTACATTCAGTAGTTTGCCATTGCTTTCTGAATGACCAGCACTTGTACCATTTGATAAAAATCAATGCAAGGCGGTCTGCTAGAGAGCTTGTGCTTTAATTTAAAGCTCTTGGCCAGCGGCTTGCCATCCTGTGGAGAGAGACTTAGCCAGATGGGGTAACACTTGGTACTATGAAGTCAGCCCAGCCCTCTCAGCTTTAGTACAGTATTAACTGGTGCTTGTGCAGCATACAAGGACCAAAATGGTATGCATCAAGAGCCAAAAGTTAGTTCTTGATGTGTTTGGGTGTGCAATTCGCTTTGAGCAAATTGTGCATTTTAAATTAACACATGAGTGAAAGAACAGTAGAAAAAAGCTTGAGAGGAGACTGTCGTAGCAGATACACGGCTCAGAAGCAAGAGTTCAGCAATGGCAAACTATATATTGCCACCGTTGCTGTTGCTGCTGCTGCAGTAGTAGTTATGCAGTTCGAATTGATTAACATGACCAAACAGCAGCAACTACTTCATCATCATCATCAGTCACACGATCTTCTACTCCTGACTGTACGACAGAATCACGAATGTGGAGCTAAGGGAAAGAACTAGTCAGATTTGATTCCAGCCAATCAAGAGGTGAGGAAAAGACAAAGACACTGGCAGGACATGTGTCTAAAAACCTGATATAAATATAACTAGAAAGACCTGTCTCTGGAACCCACAGGCAGTAGAAATAGCGGGAGATTTATAAACACACAAAGAAGAGAATTATAGGCAGAGATAAATAAAATGTAGACGGTAAGAAAAAGCTGCAGGAGACAGCAAAGGATAAGACAGTTTGACATAAGCTGATTGGAGGATTGTGCTCCAAGCAAGGGTCAATGACAGAAGCAGATGAAGGCAATGGTAGAAGACAACAACAAGTCAATTAATCATTCCGCTTAAAGAATGCAACACACCTGGGCTTTGGAGAAACGTTGTTGACATTCTGATTTCGTTTGAAGCTTCTGGTCCTTTGTGTACTAAAGATCAGAGCTGAGTTTTCATCTGAAATGAAAGCCAAATTACTTATATTTATAAGAAATTAGATTGCTCAACTATTTAAACAAAGTAAAATGGCGTACAAAATAATAAGAAATTAAAATGTTTAAACAATTAAAGTAAATGAAATCATTTATGATGAATTCATTTTAAAAGAAATTAAATTACTTACAGGAAATTCAGCTGTTAAAATAGTTAAAAGAACTAAAATTGCAAAATATATAACAGCAATTCATTTAAGAAAGATATGCAATTACTGAGATAGTTAAAATCTGTCCCTATCTCACTATCTCTCACCACCTCCATCTTTCTCACTCCATATTTCTTTCTCTCCATCGTGCTTTCTATTTTTATCTCTCTCTGTCTCTCCCTCCCTCACTCTCTCTTGCTTGCTTGCTCAAGAGACGAATGGCCCTGCTCAACTATCGGCTATACCGAATCGGTTATATTTGGGGCCTTATGTTGTATCTCGTTCTTCTTTCGTACATGATAGTATGGTCTCTTATCTCAAAATCCATTTGACAATATTGTTTTCCTATGTGAATGTAATATGCACAATTGAAGAATGAAAGATGAGTGATTAGAAGGGCCAAATGTAAGATGGGCCTGAGGGCCCAATTTTTGCCCCTTTGAAAATAAAGTTTGTTCATTCGTTCTCTAATGTTGCGAAATAAAGGCTGCTTGCCCAGGCAGTTCCATCCTGTGTATGGGCTAGTATGTTTACTTCACCCCCGATAGATAACAATCCTTACCTTATCAAGACACCGAACCCACACCCTCAATGTCAGACTAAGAACAAGTTCAGGACCCTTTTATAGGCCATGAGACAGGTATATGGTGCTGGTACCATAATTTTATAGAACAATCGGCACATCATGGCTATACCATAATTTTATAGAACAACTGGCACATCATGGCTATACCATAATTTTATAGAACAACTGGCACATCATGGCTGATGTGTTCAATATCATGCTGGCCGCCTTTATTTTCCAGGCCATTTTCAGTACGAATTTTTACACTGGGCAGACCAGGGAGAAAAAAAGTCTACACTTGATGAGGCATCGAACACATGACCACCATGCCAGCAGGCAAGCATGCTAGACACTGCACTAACACAGAACAATGTCTGAGCTCCTTTGCCTCGTCAAAGTCACAAATGCATTTTAAAGTTCACCAGGCTGGTACTAAAACCTGCTCCCAAACAACAACTACTCAGCAGCAACAGAACAACAACTACTACAACAGTAACAGAACAACAACTACTCAACAGTACCAGAACAACAACTACTCAACAGCAACAGAACAACAACTACTCAACAGTAACAGAACAACAACTACTCAACAGTAACAGAACAACAACTACTCAACAGTAACAGAACACCAACTACTCAGCAGTAACAGAACTACAACTACTCAGCAGTAACAGAACAACAACTACTCAAAGCAGTGACAGAACAACAACTACTCAGCAGTGACAGAACAACTACTCAGCAGTGACAGAACAACTACTCAGCAGTGACAGAACAACTACTCAGCAGTGACAGAACAACTACTCAGCAGTGACAGAACAACTACTCAGCAGTGACAGAACAACTACTCAGCAGTAACAGAATAACAACTACTCAGCAGTGACAGAACAACAACTACTCAACAGTGACATACTTAGTGGTTGTTGTTCTGTTACAACAACTACTCAACAGTGACATAACAACCACTAAGCAGTGACAGAACAACAACTACTCATCAGTGACAGAATAACAACTACTCAACAGTAACAGAACAACAACTACTCAGCAGTAACAGAATAACAACTACTCAACAGTGACATAACAACAACTAAGCAGTGACATAACAACCACTAAGCAATGACAGAACAACTACTCAACAGTGACAGAATAACAACTACTCAACAGTGACAGAATAACAACTACTCAACAGTAACAGAACAACTACTTAACAGTGACAGAATAACAACTACTCAACAGTGACATAACAACCACTAAGCAGTGACATAACAACCACTAAGAAGTGACAGAACAACTACTCAACAGTGACAGAATAACAACTACTCAACAGTAACAGAACAACTACTCAACAGTGACAGAATAACAACTACTCAACATTGACAGAATAACAACTACTCAACAGTAACAGAACAACTACTCAACAGTGACAGAACAACAACTACTCAACAGTGACAGAACAACAACTACTCAACAGTGACAGAACAACAACTACTCAACAGTGACAGAACAACTACTCAACAGTGACAGGACCAACAGCTACTCAACAGTGACAGAACAACTACTCAACAGTGACAGAACAACAACTACTCAACAGTGACAGAACAACAACTACTCAACTGTGACAGAACAACAACTACTCAACAGTGACAGAACAACAACTAATCAACAGTGACAGAACACTACTCAGCAGTGACAGAACAACAACTACTCAACAAGGACAGAACAACTACTCAACAGTGACAGAACAACAACTAATCAGCAGTAACAGAACAACAACTACTCAACAGTGACAGAACAACTACTCAGTAGTAACAGAACAACAACTACTCAACAGTGTCAGAACAAGTACTCATCAGTAACAGAACAACAACTACTCAACAGTGACAGAACAACAACTAAACAGTAACAGAACAACAACTACTCAACAGTGACAGAACAACAACTACTCAACAGTAAAGAACAACAACTACTCAACAGTGACAGAACAACAACTACTCAACAGTAACAGAACAACTACTCAACAGTGACAGAACAACAACTACTCAACAGTAACAGAACAACAACTACTCAACAGTGACAGAACAACTACTCAACAGTGACAGAACAACTACTCAACAGTGACAGAACAACAACTACTCAGCAGTAACAGAACAACTACTCAGCAGTAACAGAACAACAACTACTCAACAATGACAGAACAACTACTCAGTAGTAACAGAACAACAACTACTCAACAGTGACAGAACAACTACTCAGCAGTAACAGAACAACTACTCAGCAGTAACAGAACAACAACTACTAAACAGTGACAGAACAACAACTACTCAACAGTGACAAAACAACTACTCAGCAGCAACAGAACAACAACTACTCAACAGTGACAGAACAACTACTCAACAGTGACAGAACAACAACTACTCAGTAGTAACAGAACAAAAACTACTCAACAGTGACAGAACAACTACTCAAGAGTGACAGAACAACAACTACTCAACAGTGACAGAACAACTACTCAGCAGTAACAGAACAACAACTACTCAACAGTGACAGAACAACAACTACTCAACAGTGACAGAACAACAACTACTCAGCAGTGACAGAACAACAACTACTCAACAGTGACAGAACAACAACTACTCAGCAGTAACAGAACAACAACAACTACTCAGCAGTAACAGAACAACAACTACTCAGCAGTAACAGAACAACAACTACTCAGCAGTAACAGAACAACAACTACTCAGCAGTAACATAACAACAACTACTCAGCAGTAACAGAACAACAACTACTAAGCAGTAACAGAACAACTACTAAGCAGTAACAGAACAACAACTACTCAGCAGTAACAGAACAACAACTACTAAGCAGTAACAGAACAACAACCACTAAGCAGTAACAGAACAACTACTACACAACAGTAACAGAACAACTACTAAGCAGTAACAGAACAACAACTACTCAGCAGTAACAGAACAACAACTACTCAGCAGTAACAGAACAACAACCACTAAGCAGTAACAGAACAACTACTCAGCAGTAACAGAACAACTACTACTAAACAGTAACAGAACTACTACTCAGCAGTGACAGAACAACTACTACTCAACAGTAACAGAACAAGAACTACTCAGCAGTAACAGAACAAGAACTACTCAACAGTAACAGAAGAACTACTCAACAGTAACAGAACAAGAACTACTCAGCAGTAACAGAACAACTACTCAGCAGTGACAGAACTACTCAGCAGTAACAGAACAACTACTCAGCAGTGACAGAACAACTACTCAGCAGTGACAGAACAACAACTACTCAGCAGTAACAGAACAACTACTCAGCAGTGACAGAACAACTACTCAGCAGTAACAGAACATTTACTCAGCAGTGACAGAACAACTACTCAGCAGTAACAGAACAACAACTACTCAGCAGTGACAGAACAACTACTCAGCAGTGACAGAACAACAACTACTCAGCAGTAACAGAACAACTACTCAGCAGTGACAGAACAACAACTACTCAGAAGTGACAGAACAACAACTAATCAACAGTGACAGAACAACTACTACTAAGAAGTAACAGAATAAGAACTACTCAGCAGTGACAGAACAAGAACTACTCAGCAGTAACACAACAACAACTGCTCAGCAGTAACAGAACAACAACTACTCAGCAGTAACAGAACAACAACTACTCAGCAGTAACAGAACAACAACCACTAAGCAGTAACAGAACAACAACTACTCAGCAGTAACAGAACAACAACTACTCAGCAGTAACAGAACAACAACTACTCAGCAGTAACAGAACAACTACTCAGCAGTGACAGAACAACAACTACTCAGCAGTAACAGAACGCCAACTACTCAGCAGTGACAGAACAACAACTACTCAGCAGTAACAGAACGACAACTACTCAGCAGTAACAGAACAACTACTACTAAGCAGTAACAGAATAAGAACTACTCAGCAGTGACAGAACAAGAACTACTCAGCAGTAACAGAACAACAACTACTCAGCAGTAACAGAACAACAACCACTACGCAGTAACAGAACAACAACTACTCAGCAGTAACAGAACAACAACCACTAAGCAGTAACAGAACAACTACTCAGCAGTAACAGAACAACTACTCAGCAGTAACAGAACAACAACTACTCAGCAGTAACAGAACAAATACTACTAAACAGTAACAGAACAACAACTCAGCAGTGACAGAACAAGAACTACTCAGCAGTAACAGAACAACAACTACTAAGCAGTAACAGAATAAGAACTACTCAGCAGTAACAGAACAACAACTACTAAGCAGTAACAGAACAACAACTACTCAGCAGTAACAGAATAAGAACTACTCAGCAGTGACAGAATAAGAACTACTCAGCAGTGACAGAACAAGAACTACTCAGCAGTGACAGAACAACTACTCAGCAGTGACAGAACAACAACTACTCAGCAGTACCAGAACAACTACTCAGCAGTGACAACAACAATACTCAGCAGTAACAGAACTACTCAGCAGTAACAACAACAATACTCAGCAGTGACAGAACAACTACTCAGCAGTAAACAACAATACTCAGCAGTGACAGAATAACTACTCAGCAGTAACAGTTGCAATGCCATTGTTCTCCTAAGGTGTCCCAGCATCCATCACTGTGATGATGCTGAATTAGGATCAAATATTTTTGTTCCCAGAGATTTACAACAAACTCGGAAGAGGGTGGTGGGGGTGGGGGACCATAACAGGTGTTCTCATTAAAGTACTGACCTTGATTATTCACCGATACACCATCATGGCCTCGAGGGCTAATCGAGGCAGGTTGTGTGCTTGTGCGAGCAGGTGGGCGGACTGGGGCTCCTGATAAAGCAGATAAGGCAGATGAAGATGGTGGTGACTGGTACAATGAAGAACTAGTAGAGCTGGCATCCACGGGCTCTCCAGCAGAATCAGTTCGAGGTGGTGGGATGACAGGCAAAACTAATCCCAAGTCTGTAAGATCTGTATTTGATTCAGCTGCACCTCCACCTCCTGAAACTTGGTGGAGTTCACTAGATCCGGTTTTGTTTTGAGTGTTCAGGTAAGTATGCATGGAGGGATGTGTTGGGGTGTAGCGGCTCGGCCGTGGGGGAACTGCTACAACATGTGAGTGTCCTGACTGAAGAGCACGAGACAAATGATGAGTAGAAGACCTTGGGACATCATATCCGGGACTCTGACGAACTGTATGTTTTGGAGGCGCTGGCACTGTATTCATTAAACTTGTGTCTGTGGAGATATTCCCGGCTGGGGGTAAGTTCTGGTAAGGAGACTGGAGATGACCTGGTTTAGGTGGTCGAGCAGGCGGCGTTTCACTGTCCAATGATACTACCGGATCACGTCGTGGAGGAGGATAATCATAACACTCAGTAGGGGTTACAGATCGATCCCCGCCACTGGATGAAGCCCAAGAGTCATTATGAGTACCGAGGCTTGAGCGAGGACTGTGGCCTTGAGATGGTGGTACATCATAGGATGTGTCTCTACCAGCCTCATCAGTTTCAAGTGTCTTTCCCCGGGTATGCCTGACTGGGGGGACTTTATATAGATCAGAGGAATCGTTGCTGCGGCTTGAAGTTTCCGACAGCCGTGGTACTGGTGGGTGATCATACAGGCTTGGTGTAAACACATCATCTTCTAAATTGTGTGTCCCGTTGCTCTGACTGCCATGTAGTTTCCGGGGTGGCGCCGGGGCTTCGAAATCTGGCACACTTTCAAGACTTTCTCTTCTATCAACAGGCAGTGGTTGCCCAGTTGTACAATTCTCTGTACAAAGAAAAAAAAACTATAATAGTAAACTTCACTCAATTATAATATGTTACATCAGTACTCTGTGGATCAGAAACATAGAGAAAAGGAATTAAATTATTATAAATCAATTCCAAACATTCATTAAATGGTGCCTGCACAAAAAAGAAGTATCCGACTGGTATGACAGAATCAACTATGTATAAGCTTACGGAGAGAACTAGACAAACACTAGTGAACCAAGAAGTTAAAAAATTATCTGGAGCCTGATAGGACATTCACTGAGAAAGCCTGAGATCAATATAACTAGACAGACCTGTGTCTGGAATCTACTGGACAAAACAAACAGAGGAAGGCAAGCAGAAACAGAAATGTATGATATAGGGGAGACATTGGCGGGACTGCACAGGATAGCAAAGGATACGATGGCTTCAAATAATTTCTTTAGGGCCTATATCTCAATAATGGAAAAAAGGATGAAAGAAGTAAACGTCACTGCTAGAACAAGAAGATGGTAGAGTTGGAATGGACATGTTTTCAGAAAGACGCAGATGTCATCACTTACATGGCCACACCGTGGACTCCAGATTATTTTATTAAGTGTCAGAATGAACACATTCTTACAGACATTGGAGAAAATATACAATTGAACATCAAACAAAAAAGTTGTTTTGATTTGGTCAAAATATGGAACACCATCATTATATGCACTGCAAAATGAAGAGAGTGATCAGGTCACCACACAGACCTCAGTCCTTGGACTTCTGGATGATCAGGTCACCACACAGACCTCAGTCCTTGGACTTCTGGATGATCAGGTCACCACACAGACCTCAGTTCTTGAACTTCTGGATGATCAGGTCACCACACAGACCTCAGTCCTTGAACTTCTGGATGAATGCTATTGGTAATATTTCATTGGCTTAGACCATCACACATATCTCTGAGTCTGCATCTGCTTCTCTAATGCTGATTTGTCCTGTTGTTCACTCCTCCTCTGTGACGAAATGGTCAAGCCGTCTGACTAGGGCTCCAAAGGTTATGGGTTCGATTCCGGGCCACATACTTCGGTTCCCGAGTGCAGTTTTTCTGAGGCTCCTGAGGGTTGTCGCTGGAACTACGGAGTTTGTGCTTTGTGTGACGCTTTCTGTGCTGCGGAAAAAGACTGAGCCATATGGGATAAAACACGGTGCAATGAAGTCGACCCTGTCGACTTTTAAGCGACTTTTTTAAAACTCCTTATGACTTGACGTGGGAACTGGTCAAGGCTAGGTTGCATCCTGGTAGGCAAGCTCTCCAAGAGGTGAATGTAAGCTTTAGGTGAAGATTGTCTCCAATCATAGTGGGGAAATGTAAGTCTGAGGTGCAGATTGTCTCCCATCACAGTGGGGAATTGCTGTGACTCTCTTGCAGTATTGCAGTGTGCAAAGATTTGCTCCTCAGCAGCCGTGGTCGGCAATTCGATAAGGATGGAAGCTCTGACAGGCAGACATCGCTTTGCTGATCCAGCAGCTTCTGCTGTTTGTCTTGTCCCAGATGTATTGGTGTTATCTACCTCTGGAGTAAACTAGGCAGGCCGAGAGAGGGATAATGCTGCATATACATCATCATCATCAATCAGGTGCCGTCTCCACCATGAAGGTTGGCTGCAATGAATCTCCAAGACTGTCTGTCTTCTCGCCCTGACTGTACATTCTGTCAGATTGATGTCTGTCCATCTCTTGATGTTATCTTCCCATTTGTATCGTTGTCTATCTCATAGGCAACATATGGTCTCTCAATTGAGTCCAGGCTTTGTGCCAAGGAGATGTATAACTCAATTTTACACACTTTCGTCTGTCAAGATGGCAAGGTGCCAGTCAGCCCTAGCCATCGGAAACCTACAAGTTCCAAGTGATACCATTTTCTTCTTCTTTCATTCGCTTTAAATTTGTCGGTATCTGCAACATTGTCTCTTGTATGAAATTCAGTCTTTTTTAGTTCAGTCATGCCCAGTATCCACACTCTACTAATGAAAAATCATATTCGCTGGGCTTGACGACTCGCATGCCAGATCACAGGCTCCCTAAACGAATTTTTTACGGCGAGCTGCATTGTGGTAAACTCTCCCCAAGGCGGTCAGAGAAAACGCTTTAAAAAGACACTGAAGATCTCACTAAAAGCTTTTGAAATTCATCACGACACTTAGGAGACTGCTGCCAAAGACCGAAATTCATGGCGTACATCATTACACAAGGGTGCAGTCACCTGTGAAGCAACCAAGACTGCAAGAGCTGTAAAGAAAAGGCTGGACAGAAAAACCACTGCAGGAGATTTCCTCCTCCTGGAAAGTCAAGCATTCTTTGCCCACACTGTCAAAGAACATTTTGAGCCAAAATAGGCCTTACCAGCCATCTTAGAACTCATGGCTCCATACCTTCAACCCCACTGGATGAAATGAACGGTCATCATCATTCTTGATAGACAAACAACAATAATTTATGTGTGTGCTGATGAAGGTTTTCTACTCTGTCACTTGTGATTGTGTTCTTATCAAGCTGATATCTTCCACTTCCCACTATTGCTTGTTCGCCAACTTTACTAAGCTGATGTGGTAAATACACAACCACAACAACAGCAGTACATTAACTTACCCAGAGGTATGTAACACAGGCTGGAGTCAGACAGTGTTCGAACCACAACCTGTGGGCTCACTGACTGAAATCCACCTGCTGCCTGAGGCGACACAGACAAAGGTGGTGAAGTTGAAGTTGCGGCGGCAACAGGCGATACGGGCTGCTGTGGACTTGGCGGCCTTCCGTTGACTACCACTGGGCTAGCACCAGCCATGCTGGTCTGCCTGACAACGACATGAGCCTGTGAAGGTTTGGGGTCGGGTATGTCTGTGGCTGTTATGAATAAAATAAATAAATAAATGATACATTAAATAAAATATTTTAACATTTTAAATAAAAGGCCACGCTCATATAGAAGTAATCTAATTTTTAAACTAATTCCCCCAAAGCAATCATCACACAGTAAAATCTTAAGTACAACCAAATATGTTGTCCTTTGTTCCTCTTTTGGGGGAAAGTGCATCATACTGCTCACCTAGTTAAGCACCTAAGAGGTAAGACTGTTTTACTTCAGCATGCATTTGTGACGTTTCCTCTTGGCAGGCTCCACCCAAGGTAGGAGATTCTGTCTGCTCGTGGGCTGGGTTTGTTTCCTTACAATTTTGTCAGGGCAGTGACTTTATGGCCTATTCTTTGTGACTTTCAACAGCCAAGTACAACATCAGAAACTTTGGGAAATAATGAGGAATATGGGCTTTCCATCACATGTAGTACAACTCACAAAAATGCTCTATCTAGACCAACAAGCAGCGGTTAGAATTTATGGCGAGACATCAGACTCGTTTGACGATCATGCAAGAAGTCAGTCAGGGTTGTGTGCTGTCACCCTATTTGTTAACTTGTGCGCCTGAAAATATAATGAGAAATGTCAGAGATGATATAACCAAAGAGCAATGATGCTCTAAATATAGATGGTCATGAAGTACCAGAGATTCGATATGCTGATGATACAGTATTACTATCCATATCACAATTGAATAGTGAAAATCACAACTTATATCTTAACGTAGCAATAACAAAGATAATGCATACAGATAAAACTACTATGGAGAGAAAGAAATATATGTTAATGAGGAAAAATTGGAGGCGGTGGAAAATTGTGAATATCCTGGGTCATTCATTACCAACAACGGTGACACAATGAAAGAAATTAAACGACGACTATCAATTGCTCTTCAAAGACTAAAACAACTGAATAAATTATGGAGTAGGACAGATAGAACTACAAAAATTAGATTTTTAAGAGCATGCATCTTTCCCATTGGAACATACGCCTGTGAGACCTGGTCACTTACTAAACAAACTGAACAGCACATAAATGCCTTTGAATATAAATGTTATAGACGGGTTCCAAGAATATCTTGGGTAAGGAAAGAACAAATGCATCCATACTTCAAGAGCTGAATACTGAAGAGGGTTGGCTATTAAAGACGATAAAACAAAGAAAACTGATATATTTTGGTCACTTGAAATGTCATATGAGTTTGGAGAGAACAATAATGGAGGGGCATATGCCTGGGAAGAGAGATAGAACAAGGCCAAAGAGAAGATGGGTGCAGGATGTGGCAGATGATCTCCATATGAGCGTATCGGAGGTGGGACATCTTGCTTGTGATCGAGAAGTTTTCTGGAAGGTTGTTATGGGAGCTGGGTTCTGCAAAGGACATGCTACTGAATGAATGAAAAAGAGATTTTTAACATGCAGAATTTGCACATGTGACCTCCTGTTTTTTGCCCTTATTTAAAAGAGCTAGATATTCTTAGTATCCAAGAGATCAAGGGGGAATGTGACAGCATTAGATACCAGTGGTTCTTGGACAAATTCTCAGCCAGAAGAATTTCCGAACGCGCGTGCATGCGTGTGTGTGAGTGTGCGTGTGTGTGTCACTTTACTTGATGACCTAGTTAAAGGCAAGAGAATCGACTTCACCGCATTGGCCGAATCGATAAGGGAACCCACTCTTAAACTTACAGTGTGCTCATACCGGAGGTTCAACCCCTACACCTGACAGCTGGACTGAAATATTGACTTCTTATCCTTGACTTGGGGGTGTAAATTACAAGTACCTCAGAATTCAAAGTGGGTTTGCCTGCTGGCGAGGGATTTGGGAAAGCTAATCCACACGCAAAAATCAGCCCAGTGCACTAGAAGTAGTAGCACGTTTATGGACTATGCTTGAGTTCAAATCGAGCAAAAGCACACACAAAATAAAATTAACATAATATATTTATAAGTGTTTTTGTCATCCCGCATGTTTCTGTTCCATGCAGCAGTACTGAAGTGATTCTAAAATTAAATATTCTTAGTACTGTAATGGTTTTGATTGCCTCTGACCTGCAGAAACTTCACAACAGAGCATGCTTGTTACTCTGGGGTTAATTTCACAATGCCACAAAACACTAAACCTGTGAAATCACAAACATTCTGAAAGATCTATCTCCTCACGGTGAGTGGGTTGGAGACAAATGGTGGGTTGGAGACAATGAACGGTGGGTTGGAGACAATGAACGGTGGGTTCGAGACAATGAAAAGTGGGTTGGGGACAATGAAAAGTGGGTTGGGGACAGTGAATGGGTGGTTGCAGACAATGACCGTGGGTTGGAGACAATGAAACACCTCAAATACGACCAACCCTGGCCTAATCTCAGCCAGTCCATGTGTGCTGTGCCACATTATGACCTGTTTACACCTTAATATGCCTCTCTGCAGAAGTGAAGTTCCTGTCCTGCACTTGCGGGTATCTGAGCTAGGAGAGAGGAAGGACACCTCTGCAACACAACCCCCAGGAAGATTGTACTTTGGTGTCAGGTCAGAATAAAATCGACACCAATTAAACTCTAATAGATGCAAGCTCTTTAAAGGATCTTTGCATACTGAATGCCAATGCAGGGGACTTATTTCCCAAGAATAGGTTTACGGGCAGTCATAATGGGAAACAGGCGACCGAGCAGTTAGGGTCGGATCTAATCTACGGTAAGGCAGAGGATGTTTAGCTTTCAGTCTGTACACTACACAGACATTCACTGGATAAGCAGCATTTTAAGTCCTCAAGAATACCCAGCGGTGTAAGAAGCAATAACAATACCATCGGTGGTGTAAGAAGCAATAACAATACCATCGGTGGTGTAAGAAGCAATAACAATACCATCGGTGGTGTAAGAAGCAATAACAATACCATCGGTGGTGTAAGAAGCAATAACAATACCATAGGCGGTGTAAGAAGCAATAACAATACCATCGGTGGTGTAAGAAGCAATAACAATACCATCGGTGGTGTCAGAAGCAATAACAATACCATCGGTGGTGTAAGAAGCAATAACAATACCATCGGTGGTGTAAGAAGCAATAACAATACCATCGGTGGTGTAAGAAGCAATAACAATACCATCGGTGGTGTAAGAAGCAATAACAATACCATCGGTGGTGTAAGAAGCAATAACAATACCATCGGTGGTGTCAGAAGCAATAACAATACCATCGGTGGTGTAAGATGCTGCACATAATCCCCTAAAACCTCAACTCACAACCCAATTATGTGTCATAAGGAAACCATGATAGAGGCAGCAATGCCCAGTATACGCTATCTATCACAGTACTTCCATAAGAAGACTATTATAAGGGCAGCATACCCAGTATATACCTATTAATATTGGGACTCTTTGCTGGCTGTTGAAAATGAGGACAGAGCATGTATGGGACTATTCCAAGTGCTGTGATGTTGGTTCTTTACTCAACTCAACTACTATATGGACCTTAGAAACACAGGTGCTTCAGTATATAATAGATATTTGAGTATATCATGCAAGCACATTACAGATAATACGGTTAATCAAAACTGTACAGGTATATAGGTGCATATGTGTTCTATGGCAAAGATTAGTATGTGCAATTGCAGGCTAGTAACAAGCCATAGTGGTCTTACAATAAAACTAGCAATAGAGATATAGTAATACATTTGTGACAATGTTATACATCCGAGATAATTTAATACATCCGTGACAATGTAATGCATCAGAGATAATGTAATACATCTGTGACAGTGTAATACATTTGAGATAATGTAATACATCAGAGACAACGTAATACATTAGAGATAATGTAATACATCAGAGGCAATATAATATATCCGAGATAATGTAATACATCGGTGACAATGTAATAGATCCGTGACAATTTGGTGTTTTATTCAACACACCAAGGTAGACAATGAAATGTGAAAGAAAGAATACTTTCTTAAACACACTCCAAAGCAGAAACGTGCCAGGAATCTGTGACGTGACAGGACCACCACATTTTCTAGGCCTGAATGTTCACAGGAATAGGTGGCCATTCTTTCCCCCAACTAGATGACGAATACAGCATCAAATCCTCGACTGAGTGTGCTCATGATCAGCGAACCCCCCTATCAATTACACTAACATGCCCATTAGAAAAAATGTAGGATAACTGAAATGCCTTGGCCATATGAAGAAAAGGTCACAGTGGTTTGGAAAGAACAATGAGGGAAGACGGAAGAAGAGACAGGGTTCACCGAGCATGACGATGGACACAGGATATTGCAAACATCGCGGTCTTGAATATGAATGAGGCAGGTGAACCAGCAAAGGGCAGAGACACTTGGAAGGTCATGATGCGAATGATGTTCTGCAAAGAAACTTGGAAGGTCATGATGTGAATGATGTTCTGCAAAGAAACTTGGAAGGTCATGATGTGAATGACGTTCTGCAAAGACACCTGTTGGGTCATGATGTGAATGAAGTTCTACAAAGAAACTTGTAGAGCAGGATGTGAATGACGTTCTGCAAAGAAACGTGGAAGGTCGTGATGTGAATGATGTTCTACAAAGAAACTTGGAGAGTCAGGATGTGAATGATGTTCTACAAAGAAACTTGGAGAGTCAGTATGTGAATGACGTTCTACAAAGAAACTTGGAGAGTCAGGATGTGAATGACGTTCTGCAAAGAAACTTGGAGGGTCATGATGCGAATGACGTTCTGCAAAGAAATTTGGAGGGTCATGATGCGAATGACGTTCTGCAAAGAAACTTGGAGGGTCATGATGTGAATGACGTTCTGCAAAGGGCCTGATACATGGTGATGATGATAGTGTTTCCGACAAGTTACGCAGAACCAATCTGAACTCCAAGAAGGTTTGGAAGCAGATAGCCAAGGGAGAAAATAATCACTGCAATATATGACGAGTGCATGACTTTCAAAACAGCTAATTACAGTGGGTGTAGCCACTTGTCAGTGCCGCATAGAAACTGTACTTCTGTATTAATGTTAAACGTGGATGATGAACAGACCAGCTGAAAAACATCTAATGGCAGTAGGAATGTGTCTTCTGAGGAAAATGCAAAGACTGCCATGGACAGACAGAAAAACCAGTGAGCAAGTCCTACAAGTAGCGAGTGAACCGTAAACTGATGAAAGAAATTAGGCGTTGACAGACCCAATTTTCTGGGCATGTTATGAGAAGAAATAAACTAGAGAACTTGATTACAACTGACAAGATCGAGGGAAAAAGAACATGAGGAAGACAGAGAAGTAAATATCTGGAGGGTCAGACCATAGGCATGGTCGAGTCAGGAACATAGAGCTGATCCATGAATCTGGGGATGTGAGATGGTGAAACATGACCAGTCCATGCTTATCAGCGTGGCACATGATGATGATAACCATATGGGATAGAATCTATTCAAAGAACTCAATCCTCTTCTCTTCAAAATGACCCATGAAGTGGTATTATCTCTTATGTCAGTTCGCAAGCACTTAATGATAATGATGATTACATGTTTTTCCGCAAGTACCCTTAAGTCTCTGTCAAACACCAGTAAGAAAGAAAACCCTCTCCAAAAAATATATGCAAAGAAAATGTTCATAAAAACCAAATCATACGAAGTTATGACAATTTTGGAATACACAAACAATGGCGAAAGAAAATCTTAGTATGGTTAAAAACAACATTCAAGAACCCACAAAACAAAAACTGTGCCGGCCCAGAGCATAGAAAGATAAATATGACCACAATTAAAAACAAAGCACACAAGCAAATGGGCAACGCAAATCTAGCAATACAATATTCAGGTATGAAAAGGATGCTGTTACATACCCAAGCATGCAACCGTATGTTTTACAAAGGTTTCTTATGCATGTTTTATATGTTTTTAGCGTATGTTTTTACTTCAAATTGTGGGGGGAAGGTAACACACACACATCTGCTCCTATGAAATCATCAATAATAGACACACGTCTGCTGCTATGAAATCATCCATAACAGACACATGTCTGCTCCTATGAAATCATCCATGACAGACACATGTCTGCTCCTATGAAATTATCCAAAACAGACACAGTGTCGGCTCCTAAATCATCCAAAACAGATGTGTGGACTTCTATGAAATCATTGAAAACAGACATGGCTGCTTCCTATGAAATCATCCAAAACAGACATGGCTGCTCCTATGAAATCATCCAAATCAGACATGGCTGGTCCTATGAAATCATTGAAAACAGACATGGCTGCTCCTATGAAATCATCCAAAACAGACATGGCTGCTCCTATGAAATCATCCAAAACAGACATGGCTGCTCCTATGAAATCATCCAAATCAGCCATGGCTGCTCCTATGAAATCATCCAAAACAGACATGGCTGCTCCTATGAAATCATCCAAAACAGACATGGCTGCTCCTATGAAATCATCCAAAACAGACATGGCTGCTCCTATGAAATCATCCAAAACAGACATGGCTGCTCCTATGAAATCATCCAAAACAGACATGGCTGCTCCTATGAAATCATCCAAAACAGACATGGCTGCTCCTATGAAATCATCCAAATCAGACATGGCTGCTCCTATGAAATCATCCAAAACAGACATGGCTGCTCCTATGAAATCATCAAGCACAAAAGAAATCTGCTATTTTGACTTTGAGGATTTTATAAACAAATAACAGAGACTTTGATGAAACTACATGGATAGCATATAATGGCTGACTGACTGATTTGCTGATTGGTTGACTGAATGATTAATTGATAGATGGATTGGTTTACTAATTTGTTGATTGATGGATTTATAAGTTGCTTTATTGCTCCGCAGCGAAGACAGTACGGACATGGTTCGTAATCCTGCATACCATGTTCGAAACACAGCTGTGGGCGATTTGGCAACAGACTGTCTTACGTTGTTTTTTTTTAATGAAATGATGTGGGTGCTGGTTGTTCAGAAAGCAATGGCAAACTACAGAAGGTAAAACTTAGCCCAGGAATGCATGAACAGACAAAATAAATTCTTGGGGTTGACGGTGACGTCCTGTACAGGATATGCAACTAACTTTTTTTTATTGACTGACTTATTCATTGATTGATGGATTGATTTATTGGTTGGTTGACTTGCTGATTGACTGACTGATGGAATGATGGCCATCTTTATCCTACCATAAAACTATATATAAAATAAATGCTCCAGTCTCGTCCTTCGGATCGCACTGAGAATCTCAGCACACTGTACGAACTCGGCAGCACCTGCCTGGGTCACAAATTTTTTTGCAGGTCATCAGCATCATGTGTGATGCCACTAAGCACGATGATTATGAATCACCATTCGATTTGATTACACCATTACCCCTAACCTGTCCACCCTCAAAAAGAAGTTATATTAGGGTCCATCCCTAACTCATTAATAATCCTGTGGCCGAGTCAGCCACAAATAGGATATTAATTTGAAGGTGATTGTAGTCGAAAACGGAGTCCAACGATCTCATTCACCAGTCTTATATAAGGTCTGTGTTCTTGATCCGTATGTGATATGTAGCCAGGTCATCCAAGTTTCCATCTTGTCGTCTTTCTACTGTTGCAGGTAGACTATTCAATCTTAGGTATTTTCTCATGGCAGTGGCACATTAAGAGCTAGTATTTACAACTTCCAAATGCCAAGGGAAGACATTCAATCTCACAATTTAAGTCAGGTCTTAGTCAGATATGACTGAGCTACCATATGTCAGTAGACAGTACTACCTGCTTTGTGTTAACAGTGACTGTTGGGCGGCGGCCACCAAACCCGACATCCCATACTGTGTCAATGGCTTTGGGCAGAGGAGTTCAATTGGGAGGGTACAAGCCTTACCCTAGTGTGAGGAAATGCATTCTAAAGACTAAATGTCATGGCAGGGCAGATGTTAAGCTCTGACAGGTGGACAGTTAGAGCGTTGCTTTGCTGATCCAGCAGTTTCTGCAGCCTGCCTTGTTCCAGACATATGGATGTTACCTTTCCTGTAAACTAGACAGGCTGAGAGAGGGATCATGCTGCATGGGCAACACATGATCTCTAAATTCAGCCCAGGGTTTGTGCTATGGAGAGGTATAACTCCATTTTACAAACTATTGTCTGTCAAGACGGCCAGCTGCCAGTCATTCAGTCATTGTGTTGTTGGATGTCAGTGTTACTGAGAGGTATAACTCTATATGACAAACTATCATCTGTCAAGATGGTCAGGTGCCAGTCAATAGCCAAAGGATGTTTATTGTATGCTTTGTATGCATTGTCAAAAGAGACTGGACATTGCTTTACTACTCCTGAGACAACGACGAGTATATCACTCTTCTTTCCTTTTAGTTTATTTTATTTTTCTAATTGCAGCCTGCATTTTGTCTAGTGCTAGAATGAGATATTGTGAGTAATTGTTGCCTGTTGTATGTCTATTGCTAGAATGAGATCTTGTGAGTAATTGTTGCCTGTTGTATGTCTATTGCTAGAACGAGATCTTGTGAGTAATTGTTGCCTGTTCTCTGGCTCAATTTAATTGTGTGTCTGAAATGTTGTAACCAGTTACATGTTATTCATGTAATTTCTGAAATTTTGTAACCAGTTACATGTTATTCATGTAATTTCTGAAATTATGTAACCAGTTACATGTTATTCATGTAATTTCATCACCACTGAACTAGCAAATGGGCCCGACCATAATCCATATCAAGCAAATTTTTTGTCGATGGTAGCTAAGAAGCCTTCGTATGTAGTAGAACACTCAACAAAACAGTGGGGGTAACAATAAGAAGCTAAATATAATACAAAAAATAAAACCCATATGATGCAGTAAAGATATGATATTCATTACTCACGCAGAAGTGGTTGAAGTGATCCAAAAGTGGCAATAGGGAAAGCAGGTAGTGAAGTAAGGGAGGGGTGTATAAGAAGATGCAATAAATAGTCATTTATGAATCATCACATATATAAATATATACATATATATATATATCCATAATACACAAACATATATATTTATTAGGGCTGCGACCGATTACTTTAAATTTAAATTAACTTTTGAAAAATTAATGATTAATTAATCGTTAATTTTGATTAAAGCAAAACAATTATAGTCATATAACTCACATTATAGTTGTACTTGTCAAAAATCGAAATAACACTGGATTGTCTTGTTCATATGTCATCTAATAACCAACTATGCAACAGACGAGTATGTTGACAGTATTTGCTTTAAGTGATGAGCGCATCTTATTAACAATATAACCAGCAGAGCTGAACAATCGTTCACATGGAACTGAGGTAGCCGGTATGCACAGAATGGTTATGGCAAGGAATGCCAATTTTGGATATCGATGTTCATTAAGTTTCCACCATTGTAAAGGGTCAACCGATTCAGCAACTTTCTTATCCATTTCAGACTCAATTAGCTTAATACTCTCTTCATTTGGTTCACATATAGTTTCATTTTCAATGTCAGTATCATTCGTTGCAGCAGTCTCCATCTGCTCATCATGAACATTAACTGCTATTTGTTGTTCAATACGTGACCAAGTTCGTTCTTTTACATCTTTTGACAAACACTTCAGGTATTTGTAGCGTGCATCAAGTGCTATCTGTAGTATTTAAATACTTGTCATATTAGCTACACGTTCACTGAAGTCATTAATACATGCTGCCTTAAATTTAGCTATGTAGCCCGGATCATCATCGTGTACAGTCATATGCTTTGTCAATGATGATAGCAGTGGCAATACACAGCTATATGAAACAAAATCTTGACTGCCAAGCAGGACTGTGGTCTGACAGAATAAGTCCAAAACTTTGACATAATTCGAAATCTTCTCCCAATCTGAACCTGACAGTTTTGGACCTTTGTATTGCTTCTTTTCATCTGACATGTAGACAGTTAATGCTTCTCTGACCAGTAGAAGACTCTGTAGCATAATAAACATACTGTTTCATCTTGTTGGTACATCTTTTACACAATGGCGACTCAGTACAATTTTGCAACTCGGTTGTGTTTGCAGCACTATGTTTAAAAAGTCTGACAATTTTTCGACATCCGGTTCATTTGTGTAAGTGATGGGAGAAAAGTTTTTGATTAATCGTTAAAATAATTAACGATTAATCAATTAATTAATTGTTAACTTCTGCAGCCCTAATATATATTTATATACATATATATAATATATAACTCTTGCAGACAGGAAGAAAACGGATATGTGACTAAATATATTTGTGTTATATTCTTTTCCAACTGTGTCTCTATCATTCATCAATCAGGTGCCATCTCCACAGCGAAGGTTGGCTGTAATGGATCTCCAACAATCTGTGTTTCTTACCCTGATTATTCACTCTGACAGACTCTTGATATTATCCTATGTATCACTGTATACCTCTTACTCATATGCCTTCAGCTTTTCTCTCCACTATGGTTTTTAATAGTGTTTGTTATCTTTTAATGTGGCCAAAATATTTCATTTTGTCTCTTTTTTATTTCTTTCATCTGCTTTCTTCATTCCCAGTCTCTATCATTTATTTTTTTCATCATCTCTATAATTCATCTTCAAATCTGTTTTTGGTTTCAAAACTTCCTTTGTGAACTTCAATCCTTCTGTCCAGGGTATATTTGGCCATGCTGTTGCCTGTACTTGCCTTAGAGTATCCTATACACTTTGTTTATATGGCTGTTTCATTTTTCTTTCTTTGCTTTTACACATACATTGCAATTCTTCATTTTCAGATTTATTTCATTAACAAACATGTACTTTTAGCTATTTTTTTGCTATTTTATGAAACACATGTCACACTGTTTATTATATTAATTTTAACTGTTTACTTATTGCCATCTGTAATTTATTGTGTATTCTTTTGCATTTTCATCCATCATATGTTTATAATTATATTTCTTGTGTACCTCTATCTCACCCTTGTACTTTTATCTATATATGTATATATATTTTTTTTTTTCCCTCTGATAAAGCTTCTAGAAGGTTATAGTTTCTTCATAAATCCAATCTCTTTTAACGTGTAATCCTCATTAGTCACAATGGCTGAATCTGCTATTTATTTTTTTTTTTCACTCACTTTGAACTTAAGTCCATACATGTGCTATTACTTCTAGTTCACTAGCTTTTCCTATTTCCAGTGTCCATCGCCAACGGCTGGACCCACTCCAACTTCTAAGGTACTTGTAATTTACACCAAGTCAAGGAGGAGAAGTCAACATTTTAGTCCAACTGACCAGTATAGGGATTGAACCCGCCACCTCAGCATCAGCACACCACCATGCTGACTTCTTCGCTGGGTCAGCTATAATATACATTCTATAAATGTTACAATCCTATAAAGACACTTATTCCTGAGCCCTTTATTCTCAATTTGAGCATCAACCCTCAACAAACTCCACCAAGCTGTCTGATTCTTTTTTTCCTGCGTCCTGTAGCTCCCGCTATGTCCTCCCAACATTATTCATCATTCTTTAATTCTCTTCTCCATGTGTTTTTAGGTTTCCCTTTATTTATTTTGGCCTGTGGGTTCCAGAGAAAGGACTTTTGTGTTACGCTATTATCAGGTTGGCACAATGTGTGTCCTATCTAGCACCAGTCGTCTCCTTCCCACATCTCGATTCGCTGGAATGTGTGTAGTTCTCTCCCTAAGTTCCAAATCAGTAATTCAGTCACAGCTACAGTCATTTACATATAGATAATTTTAGGCAAAATTTGATAAAACATCAAATTTGGTTGTGGTAACATTATGAAGCATGTTCAGAAAGCAAGCACTGTTCAACAAATGTAAATAATCATATTTTACGGAAATAAGAGCTATCAAGGCCATCACAAAGGTACAGAATCATCCCAATGACAAGGGACACAATTTATCACCTCGGGACAAGGTAAGACAAGCACATGCCTGCATTTCATCTGTCAACTTAAATCACTAGATACGTGTGGACAAGGCAAACAAACTGCTGAACAACATCCTGTCCTCTGTCTAGAAAAGATATATTGATCCACTGAACACTAAGCTCCAAGCTGCATGAAATTAAAGAACTCAATAAAACAACTGAGTTCATCATGAGAACTCACCTAACAGTGGAATCATCAAAGAGATTGCAAGTATAAAATAAAACTTCAAGCTGTATGAAACTAAAGAGGAACTCCAAAAAAACAGTTGAGTTCATCATGAAAACTCACCTAATGGTGGACTCATCAAAGAGATTACAAGAATAAGATACTCCAAGACTGCCGAAAACACAATATATTTAGGCAAACCTTCTGGCCTAGAGAGACAACAATGGAAGATAAACTCTATGGACCGCTGAGTGAACTAAAAAAGACAATTAAATTCATACAAGAGACAACATTGCAGTTATAGACATATTTCAAGCGAACGAAAGAAGAAGAAGAAGAAAAAGAAGCAGCAAGTGCCAGCAGTAGCTTTCTATGCAAACGCTAAGTAAACACAACAACAAATAAACACTAAGTAAACAACAACAATCCTGGTGTAACAAGTGCTTCAATAATAGTGAAATGAAAATAACTATCAACACCTTTATAACTAATAATTTCATCCTCTTCAATACTAAATGTATCAAATCATAACTAAAACAATTTCTTTAAAACCATTAATTCCTCTGCACTATGTTCTCTATACTATCCCTTGAGCTAGCTAGCTGTCTGTCTAGTATACCCAATTCTTGACTTTAATCCTTCAGTTGCTCGTCTGCTCCGATGAAACTACTATCCCCCTTACCAACAAAGTATGAGATTAGTTTACTTTAGTTTAGTCAATGAATCAACATCATGGCACACAGGTGTAACCCATAAGTGCTCCGTTCTACTCCTAACTCAAGCCTGAATCCAGAGAATCTCGAACTCTGAAGCACTGGCAAGGATCCTGAAATACTTTGGATAGATTTTTAACTCAAAATTTTGCCCAGGCAGCGCCGTTAGATTATTCTTTTTTTTTATTTCCAACTGTCAAGGGATTTTTTTATGTGCGAACAATACACATGGGTGTCCAATCTCACTACCCAGAGACCAGGATGAAATTTTGTTACTAGAAGTCCACGTGAAAAAATGTCGACCCTCACCGGGGCTTGAACCCGAGACCCCCAGCACACGAGGCTAACACCATATCTTGAGACCACTCAGCCCCTCAACAACAAAGTATGAACAAACATTGAACTTACCACAAGCCTTCACTGTCATAAACATATAATAAATTTGCTTTGTTTTGCTGTCAGCTATTTTCTAACGTTTCAGGATGTTTACAAGTTGAGTCACTTAAAAAGCATAAAAGAAGAAGTCGGTAACAAAAGGACACTTCTGTTTCATACGCTTTCATACGTCAACATGAATATATTCAAAGAAAGTGGCAGTCAGCAAAAGGGTTTCTGATAACTCTATAGAGTTTTGTCTTCAAATGTAATATGTGGAGGCCAAAACAGATTTCTGCTCTACATATTTTGGACACTCCTGTAAAAAAATAATTAGCAGAAGAATACAAAAAGGCAACAGAAATTTGAGAAAACTTTCAACCAATACAAACAACTGTATTATTCAGTTTATTCTATTGTGTAAGGGTTTCCTCAAATGAATTCAATTTCTGTGTTACCGGGCATCACAGGGATAAGTGGACAACTCTGCAGCTGAGCGGAGTAGGGCATTCACTTGTCCTGACAGTCAGAAATGGCTCTCAAAGGCAGAGGTAATAGACTTCCATGTGGATGTGGAAAGCAAGGGGAAGCCACCACATTATCTTATCAAGATTTAATGAGTATCCACATTTGATGTGGCTAGACATGAACACCTAGGCCAGCTGGTAGGGAGGGCATTTGATGATGATGATGATGATGATGATGATATATTAAACAGGAAGCTGCAGTAGCATGGTGGCCAGATGCTTGACTGCCGATCTGGTGGGCGAAGGCTCAAATCTACGCTTAGGCAGACTTGTTTAAATAAACCCGGGCTCCCAGGGCGAGCCAGCCTAAAATGGACACCAGGAAATGTCCTGGGGAGTAGAAGCAGTTAGTGTGACCACCCACCAAGTGCTGAATGGGTCTTTAAAATATGGATCTAGCACTATTTGTCCTAAGTCCCTTAAAGCATGCGGCCCGCCGGGAGTCATGTTGCGGCCCGCGGAGTGAGAAGAGACGATGTGGTCGAAGCTGTAGCACGCTTGCTTGTTTACTTTAATTAACAAAACAAAATTAGGTGCATGGCCCGGCAGGATATAATTTTTCTGAAATTTGGCCCGCCTGCTGAAAAGGTTGACCCCTGCCTTAAAGCATATTACAAATGTCCTTGACTTTACTCATATACCAAACAGCATCAACCGTCTCTCTATCTACAGAGAAACATTATATTTAGACACAATCATCAACAACGTGTTAATTATAGGAGATCAATCGTCTACTGGTAGAACTGAAAGCCAACAACTTACGCTGATCCTCTGGCTTGAGTCCACAAACGTGACACAACCACTGGACCCACGAATTCATCTCGTATTCAGTATCGACTGCCAGGTAATATGTGCGGACCTTAAGATGAAAGTGAAGATTACAAGACATTTCGTTAGAAAACTGAGTTAACTGAAATACACATGATGTGTCCACTTAACTAAATTAAATACAGGCAAAACTATATAATAACATATTTAGAGATATACTTACATGAAATACAATGAATGAATCACCTAAAACAAGGAGTAGAATCTGTAGGCTTTGCTAGAACATCATCATCATCATCATCATCCTGTGTCTTGCCGGCTGGCATGAGCTAGCACGCCTCTCCACAAATTGCAATCTCTGATGGCGTGGATCAATTTGTGTGATGACTCCCTTCTGTGCCATGACACAAGACTGTCAAGAATCTTTTCACGCTGTCTTACTCTATCTCAGCTCTTTTTCCTCAAATCTTTTCGGTTGTCACACTATGTTCCAGTTGTTGTCTTCTCATAACGTGGCCAAAAAACGATGACTGCCTCTTTCTGATGTTTGTGATAAGTTATCATTTGCGACTCAGCTTCCCTTAAAACGTCCAGATTGCTCTTTTTGACTGCCCAATTAATTTTCACCATTCTTCTATAAAATCACATCTCTAAGGGTTCAAGGGATTTTTTTGCCTGATTACTAATTGTCCAGGATTCACAGCCGTATGTTAAAATTGGTTCTATGTAACATGCAAGAACTCTCAAAGACAGTGACTTATTGCACAAAACATTCTTCATTTGACAGAACATGATCACAAGTAATAAATTGGACACTGCGACCAAAGCCTTCATCAGCACACAAACAACAAACACACACCGATACAACTACATGAAAATATATATAAAAAGTTACTCATCTGTTTCCTTTTTATGGACTTGACACGTATGTGGTTGAATACTACGTGTATGGTTAATGTACATAGATGACAGCATGCCTCATTATATTTTAGTATTTATTGTTTATATACACAGCATTCATTTTACCATGTTTTTGTTTCTACATAACTGAGTGAATGGCACCTTGCAGTCTTGACAGACCAAAGTATGTGAGTTGGAATGTGGCCAATATTCCATCACAATGCCTGGGCAGAGCTTTCAGAGAAACATGTGGTGCCCAAACGACATGTTCCCTCTCTCTGCCTAATCTTGTGTTTTCCAGAGGAATGGGTAACCAATACGTCTGGCACAAGGTAGGCAGCAGGCGCTGGCGCCACAGCGTCAAACCTCAGAGACCTCGCCACCACGAGCAGGTGGCGAGTGATGGCCAGACCCTGGAACCCAAGGGACCCGGCTTAGAGGCGTTCAGCCAAGTCCCACAGGTGAGGGCCTCGTACGCGCCCAGACCATAAGGACACGAACATCTGTCAATCACAAGTGTCCGGATCTGTGTAAAGCGTGCACTATCGTCAGACTCTCCGCCTGATCTTAGCGGACCCCGCGACCAGCGGGAATAGGCCCGCCGGAGATACCGCAGGAGTTATTGCTCGTATATTGCAAGCAAATCTCCCATCCTTCCACTGTGCGGATCTCATGACCAGCGAAAATAGGCCCGCCGGAGATATTGTTCGTCTGTTGCGGACAAATCTCTACCGAGACTGAATAAGTAAAGAAACGATAAAAGTAGTGGTATTTCAATTGCGCTCCCACCTATGCTACACCCTTCATGTGTCTTCACAAAGTCGGACTAGAGTCAAGCTCAACAGGGTCTTCTTTCCCTGCTGATTCTACCAAGCCCGTATGCATAATATAACATATAACTGATAAGCGACAGATGAGTGGTTGGAAGGGCTAAATGTAAGGGAATTTGCATCAAATTTGTGACTCTTTAAAAATAAAAGTATGTTCATTCATCCATTCTCTCTCTCTCTCTCTCTCTCTCTCTCTCTCTCTCTCTCTCTCTCTCTCTCTCTCTCTCTCTCTCTCTCCATGAGCATGGTAAGACACGGGTTTGAGGCTTGTCAAAGATTGGCCACTTATCTCTTCTTGCTCTCAGGCCTACACAATGAGATGGCACTATCACATCAGTCCCACAGTAGAAAACTGCTTAGGGACAACTCTTTAATTTATTGGATACAGAAATGCTTCATATGAATTGTTTATTGGATACAGAAATGCTTCATATGAATTGTTTGTTTGGTGTATGTTTACAGGATTCATGTTATAATGTTTTTGTGTTCAATATAAATGAAACTTTCATGATAGATAACTGGTGTGTTAAAGATGAGTGACTGGAAGGGCCAAATGTAAGAATGGCCTGCGTGCCCAATTTGTGACCCTTTGAAAATAAAGTTTGTTCGTTCATAAGTTGTTCTCTATCTCTCTCAAGTTAAAAGTTAGCTGCATATCCTTTACAAGAAGTCGCACTCAACCCCACCATTTTTTTGGCTGTTTGTGATTTCTTGGCAAGTTTGCGTTCAGTAATTTGCCATTGTTTTCTGAACGACCGGAACTCATACCACTGTATGAAAACCAACGCAAGGCAGTCTGCTTCAAAATCACCCACAGCTGTATTTCGAATGTGGTATGTGGGATTACGAACTGCATTTGTAACACCTTCGCGGCACTGCTGGCTCCCTCCATACATTACGCATATATTCTGACATATTAAATTCTCTTACAGAACCTGTCCTCTACAGACAACCAAACACATAGTTCACAAACAGTACACCCTCTACAACAAGATTCTCTCACCTTATTTTTATAGTAAGTCTTTATGGCTAGAAGGTAAGGAAAAACATCAGAATCTAGGGCCTCAATGATCTGCTCACACTGCTCAAGGTCAATAGACCCCTTTTTCGTATTGCACTTCTGATCCTTGTAATAATGTAGTTCATACTGGTCGGGCAGACTGCCAGATGGTTTGCGCAGTACAAAGTAACGCTTTTTCCATTGCTGAAAGATAGGAAAATAACAATTAAATATTTTTGGAAATCTTGTACAGTACAAAGTAATGCCTTTTTCATTGCTGAAAGATAGAAAACAAGAGTAAAAAATATTTAGATGTCATGCAGTGTACAAAGTAGCGCTTTTTTCATTGCTAAATTACAAGAAAAGAATTAAATATTCAAGATTGGTAAATAACCATGTGCACTTGTGGATTGGCGTTGCAGACAGCAAAGCATATACTCCAAGATTGCCCAAAATATAACATATCTAGGCAAACCTTCTGGCCTAGAGAGACGACAGTGAAAGATAAACTCTATGGACTGCTAAGTGAACTAAAAAAGACAGTTAAATTCATACAAGAGACAACATTTCAGTTAAAGACGTATTTCAAGCGAACGAAAGAAGAAAAGGAAGAAGAAGAAGAAGAAGAAGAAGAAGAAGAAGAAGAAGAAGAAGAAGAATTAAATATAATTGGATATCTTGCACAGTACAAAGTATCACTTTTCCCATTGATAACAGACAGATAAATTAGAGTAAAATATACTAATGTCAGTGTACGGGAGTAAGGGAAGCAAACAATAACAACACCATAACCCACAATGCATGTCATATGAGGTGATTAAGGAGGGTTGGCATGAGACTGGCTACCACACCCCATAGACAATTGAAAACTTTACCTGGAAAACTCGACCAACCATATAAAAGCCTTTAACATAACAAAAATAAAGATAATGCAATCAGATAAAACTACTATGGCGAAAGAATATATGTTAACGAGGAAAAATTGGAGGTGGTGGAAAAATTGAATATCTTGGGTCAACAATGGTGACACAATGAAAGAAATTAAAAGGTGAATATCTATTGTTCTTCAAAGACTAAAACAACTGAATAAATTGTGGAGTGGGACAAGACAGGTTCTAAGAATATTTTGGATAAAGAAAAGAACAAATGTATTCATACTTAAAGAGCTGAATATTAAAGATGGTTGGCTATTAAAGACGATAAAACAAAAGAAAATTGAAATATTTTAGTCACCTGAAATGTCACGAAAGTTTGGAGAGAACAATTATGGAGGGGTATATGCCCAGGAAAAGAGGAAGAGGAAGTCCAAAGAAAAGACGGGTGCAGGATGTGGTGGATGATCTCCAGATGGGTGTATCGGACATGGGACATCTTGCTTATGATCAAGAGGTTTTCTGGAAGGTTGTTATGGAGCAAGGTTCTGCAAAGGACATGCTACTGAATGAATGAATGAATGAATAAACAAGCTATACAGGGCTTGTAGACAATGGGGAAACACATTCTGTTGTGGCAAACAAATTCTGTTGTGGCAAATGCTGCTGTAATGATACAGTAACTACTAGGATAAGCAAATACTACTGGTGTGCTCACTGTTGTTAACGAGAGCACCACACAGCAAGGTCACAACTTACCCTGGCAACTTAAAAGGTTGCCTAAGGCTAAGAACATAGCTCACAATCATGTAAATGTGGAAAGCAAGGAGAGACTACCACATTAATCATCTCAAGAAATTCAAAATGGCAGCTGAAAGAGGAAAAAAACTGAGAAAATTATCAGTTGGCCGCAGTGACAGTGAAGTTCAGCAAAGGACTTGCTACACCAGTGGTTCTCAACCTTTTTTGGCCCATGCACCCCTTCACCATATGTTGAGAATGCCATTCTCTCCTCCCCCCCCCCCCCTCTTTATATTTCCTCCCTATAAATTCCCGCCGCCCCTACACAGTATCAGTAAAAATGGAAGCTAAATTTCATAACACATACTAGAACAAGTCTAGACGTCTACATAAAATGTGATTTGCGGGTCTACTTACATTTTAAAATGAATTTCAGAAGGGCGAGAAGTACAGAACTGTAAAGTATGTAGGGAAAAACAACATCAAGTAATCAGTTCTTGTATTAACGCGATCTTGAAATAATCTTCATTCCCCCCCCCCCCCCATAAAACATCTTGTGGTGGTGGTGGTGGGGGGGGGGGGGTTCCCCACCGGTTGAGAACCACTGTACTACATGATGACAGAAGATGAAGATATGCTCCCCCGTCAATATCATTTACATGGGATTCTGCAGCTAAAGTGTTCTACAGGTTGTGGTTGCCGGTTTCATGTCTACCCTTCTTAGTTGTCTCCTCCAACATCCATGGAAGATGAGCTTGTTACTAACTGTTGCTTCTCTTGTGGGCTCCCGTCACACATGGGCAAATACTATAGTGTGTTCACAAATGTTTACCCTCATTCACGTTCATTTTTTTTTAAAAGTATCTGTTGCATCGTTAATATTTTCCTAAGTCTTATATTTATTCCCACCCAAGGAATGTCTTTGATAGGTCCAAAGGTAACAGAAATCATGGAAAGCGGCCAAATTTCTTTGATGTTTTGGCAAGAATGTATTGAATTAACTCTAGCAAAACTTGTTTTACAGTAATGCATGTTGTTTCAGGTAACACTTCTGTTCCACTATGGGATGCCCTTCTCGTAAAGAAATTCCGGCACTCCTCTGAACGAAGGCCCCAAATTATTTAGTGTAAAATGCATCCCTTACGGGGCCTCATAAGGTCATTTCCGTGGTAATGTGTTGTCAATCCCTTACGTTTGAGTGTATCGTCATCTGCTAGACCGATCGATGGATATAATAAATGTTTCTGGGCCCGGAGGGCCCTCAATGTCATCAGAGTGTATATCCATATCTTGTAGTACCGACAGTGAGGGCCTTTCGGGCCCGGAAACATTTACTGCATCCATCGATCGGTCTAGCAGTCCGCCACACTGAACCGGAAGTGATCGACAACACATTCAATGCTCGTTCCGATATGTTTTCCCCAGCGGATATACCGATACAAGAATTTAGAACATTTTTCGGACAGTATTTACAACTTTTATGCCACAATTTCCACATATAACTGTGAAATATTATTGGTACGTGTTTCCATTTTCTCAGTTCTATATTTTAGTTCGTAGTTCGTATTTTTTATTATATCAGCTAATGAGGCCCTGTAAGGGATGCATATGACACTAAATAATTTGGGGCCGTCGTTCAGAGGAGTGCCGAAATTCCTGTGCACCACAGAGAATATTAAATATTGAATACTGATGTTTCCATGTGAAGATGTAATATAATTTACCACATATAAACAAACATTGTGATCTGCTGTACAACATTTTTTGCTGGGTGTACATTATAAGGTTATATGCTAAATCTCATCATTTTCCCATTTGGTTACTAAGTTATGGATATTTATACAGGGGCAAACATTTGTGACCGCATTATAACTACCGATGGGTTTATTAATATATTTATCCTTTTAACTGAACATTTTTTGGCTTATAAAGAAATTATATCACAGCACTTCAGACAAACCCATGGATGCTTCCTCTCCCTCAAAAAATATCAGAAGGTGTAGATGCTGATCATTCTATTAACACAATAGGTGCAAACACAACAGATTCATCACCGCATATGTCGTTCCTTACGAGGACAACACTTCAATTTAAACACAAATATCCTGAAATATGTTATTTCATCTGTTATACATTTTGTTAACCTAAATTTTTAGCTACATTACTATTGAGTAGTAAATAACATGTAATCTGTTGTACATTTTGTATACCTTAAACTAGCTACACAACTACTAGGCAGTAAAGAAAATTCCATACATACACATACAACAGAGATCTATACACATTTAAAATAAGTGGGCCACAAAATGTTTAAAACATCTCCGTCCCACAGAACACCACAGGCAGGATCTACTCCCTTCACGTCAACTTGAAACATCCTATTTTCTCAATACAAAGGCAAGCACTAAACAGCAGTAAACCACTTGATTTTGTCGCCCAAGTGATGATTGTGTAAAACAAACACTGAGTCATTATAGGAGTGTCCTGTTTGGAAATATTTTGTCAGTATTATGATATACTTGTTTAGAATGGGAGGGGCGAAGGTGGTTTCCCCTCTGTGGGGCACCATTTTATGAATGTGCATTATACAAATGGGCAATTTGTGGTAGAATGGCTGCGGCATGAGTCTATTTTAGTACAAGTGTGAGTTTGACTCCCCCTGTCACTGGTCTTGTTTAGACAACAAAGGGATATATATATATTCAAAACAATGTTTTCCAATGGTGAATCTGAATAATGAAGACACAAACAATAGATTGATCGATTTATTGCCTGGCATATTTCACTGCATCTCGTCAGGTACACACTGCAGAAATCACACAACATAAAATGAATTAACCAGATAACTCCTTCAAGCTGAAATATACACATGTTTGCACAGTAATGTCAATTGTCTACCACGGTAATTTTAATCTGACTAACATGTCTTTCTGCTTGCACAAGGCCGGCTTACGTAGGTTGATCATTATAGCTTCTGCAAACTTTAACGAGCAACTACTTTGTGTGTTGAACAACACACGGAAGACACTGTCTCTCTCAATCACATGACCGCTCTCGAGCACATGCCTCGCGACCAATGAAGTGGGACTGTTCCGGTGTGTCGGCCTACCATCGTCTGTATGTAGTATCTTGTCAACCCAGTTCAGAATGTGTTCCAAAGCCCTGCTGTGTAACTGCCGCTCTGTTCTGCTGATGTAGATGGCCTCGCACCTGCATGTAATCTGGTAAATACAATTCGATTTGGCATACAAAGCTACAGGTTCTTTTACTGCTGGGGTGGGGATCAGTGTGGTTCTGTACCTGATAACTGGAGTTGCCGCACAGAATGTTCGCCCAACCGCTGTGATGAGCAGGTCCTGCAGACGTTGCATTACGTCATCCCCTCGGAAGGTTAGCTGGATGAATACCTTGAGTTTAGGGACTGTAGTTTCTTCTGGTTTTTGTTTGGGCTGTTGGCAGTGGCGCTTTATAAATCCTGTGGAGTACCCATTCAGGTTTAAGGTATTCTTCAGAGTTTCAAATTCCTCTGTCAGTGTGCCCTGGGTGCATATCTTCCTAGCACAGTCAAACAGGGTTCGTACTAAGCCCTGTTTGTACTGGACAGGTGCGAAGCTCTGAAAATTTAAGTATTGGCCAGTCCCTGTTTCTTTATGGTACACCGATCTTTGAATTGTGCCGTCTGCTCTACGTCTCATTAGGATATCTAGAAACGGCAGCGCTTCGTTGTGTTCCTGTTCCATAGATAGAGAGATGTTTTTATGTGTCTTGTTCATTGTGGCCTGGAACGACGTTGCTTGTAGCTCGTCTGTGGTGATAATTAGTATATCGTCCACGTAACGACGGTAGAAGGCCAAGTTATTGATGTTTGAAGATCTCTTTTCTTCTAAATGTGCCATGAAGATGTCTGCTAGAATAGGTCCAAGCGGACTCCCCATGGCCACTCCGTCAATTTGGCGGTATGACTTCTTTAGAAAGTTGAATTGTATGTTGGCGGTACATAATTTTAATAGCCTATCTAGAATAGCTGATGGTATGCATAGTTTTAGTTGTCTCTAATGCGTTCACTTATTATTTTCACGGTCTAATCTAATGGAACGTTGGTGAATTGAGAGGCAATATCCATGGATGCCATATGTTTATTATTTATGTCCATAGTATCCAATAATTCCACCAGCTCGAATGTATCTCTGAGTGTTCTTGGATCGAAGGACTGTCGTACTGGCTTTAAGGCGTCAGCTAGCCATCTCGCCATTCTGTGTTGTGTAGAGTTAACCATGGACAGGATTGGTCTTAGCGGGATGCCTGGGCTTGTGAAGCTTGGGTAGGCCGTACATCTGAGGAGTTTGGGAGCCACGTGGTGTGAGTGTTTTTGTAGTGGCCTCCCTGATGAGTTCTGCATTCACAAGTGACTGGATCTCTTTCCTCATTTTTACATCAAGGTCCTCCGACTTGCTTACTTTTTGATCTACCCTGAATTTAGATTTATCTGATAATATTTCTATAAATAAATAATATATTAGATTCATCTTATAATATATATATTTTTTTTGCATATCCCTTACAGGATGTTGCAGTCAACATCAGCATTTTTCAGCTGTTGTTGATGTACTAGGCAAGATTATGCTCAGTAGTTTGCCATTGCTTTCTGAACGACCGGATCACATACCCCGTAAGTTACCAACGCGGCGAGAACCGCTATCGGCTATATATATATATATATATATATATATATATATATATATATATATATATATATATATATATATCTATATAATATATATATATATATATATATATATATATATATATATATATATATTCAATTCGGGTTACGAACAACAACTTCGAAAAAAATTTTGTCTCGGGTAATGAACAGTGCCTCGGGTTACGAACGAAGGCAAGAGAGAGAGATCAAGGTTTAACGTTGGAGACAAACGATCGAGTACAAATGAAGGCCGCGCAGTATTAACATCGCTTAGTGCTAGCCTAGTGTTGCATGCGTCACAGCCTCGCTTTCGCTGGCCTTACTACACAGAAGTAAAAGATTTCTTAGCAGTGGCACTGTGTTCAGTTTATCTCTTTCATTATTTTCCTTGTTAACCCCATCAATTATGAGTTCGAAGAACGGTAGTGGTGCTAATAGGAAGCAGAAATGTATAACAGTGGACGTAAAGAAGGAAATAATTATGAAACATGAAAATGGCGTTCGTGTGTGTGTGACATCGCTAATGAGTACATTATGGCAACATCAACTATCTCCACCATCATAAAGAACAAAGAGTTACTCAAATCAGTCGATGTGGATAAAGGTGTAACTAAGCTGCAGAAGCAAAGACCTCAAATTTTAGAGAAAGTTGAAAATCTTCTCTTGATCTGGATCAATGAAAAGCAACTTGCAGGAGACAGAGTTAGTGAAGTAATAATATGTGAAAAGGCAAAGCTGTTGCCCAGTGATTTATTGTTGAAATTGCTTGGCACAAGTGCTGAGACTTAATTTTTAAAGCTAGTAGAGACTGGTTTGAAAAGTTAAAAAAAAAAAAAAGAAGTGGCATTCATAGTGTAATTAGGCACAGAGAGGCTGCAAGTTCTAACAAGAAAGAAGCAGAAGTGTTCAAGGTGGAATTTGATAAGATCATCAAAGAGGAAGACTACTTCCACAAGTCTTTAAATGCGATGAAACGGGCCTCTTCTGGAAGAAAATGCCAAAGAGGACCTTTATCACCAAGGAGGAGAAAGCACTGCTGCGGCACAAACCAATGAAGGACAAGCTAACTCTGCTGTTCTGTGACAATGCCAGTCGTGACTGCAAGATTACGCCAATGTTTGTACTAGAGAGAGAAGAGTTTGAAGGATTAGAGGCAGACATGGTAGCTGTAGTGTGTGAGATTGTGCCCTTGGGCAAAAATATGGGCCTGGAAGTTGATGGCAAAGACTTGGAGAAGCTGATTGAGGACCACAGTGGAGAGCTCACTACAGATGAGCTTGTGGATCTTCAGAATGAATAGCTAAAGATATTAAAGGAGGAGCAGTCGTCCGATGATGGGGAGCCAGTGACCGTTTCAACTGCCAGGATTAAAGAAATTTGCAGCAAGTGGGCAGACGCCGAAGACTTCATTGTGAACCATCATCCAAACAAACTTGCTGCTAACAGGGCAGTAAACCTGATGAATGATAACGCGATGGCCCACTTCAGAAAGATTCTCCAGCAAAGGAAGCGACAATTTCCCATGATAGTTTCTTGGTGCAGAAAGATTTCCAGTCGGCTGCCAAGAAACAGCGACAAGAAACTCATGAAACTAATGATTCAGAATAGCAAAGAAAGTGACAAATTTCCAATGATCGTTTTCTTGGTAAGAAAGACTAAATCTTTTTTTTTATTTTACATTTAATTTATTTGACAGTCAAAATTTTTTGGGCATGTTATGAGAAGAAATGACTTGGAGAACTTGGTGACAACTGGCAAGATCGAAGGGAAGAGACTAAGGGGAAGACAGAGAAATAAAGACCTGGACGGCTTGGCCATGTGGCATGGTCGAGACAGGAACACGGAGCTGATCCACCACTCTGGCGATCGAGCGAGATGGCAAAACATGACCACCCATGCCTATCGGCATGGCACGTGATGGATGGATGGAATTTATTTGGTTGTTTTCTTTCTCTTTATTTAATACATGAAGTGTCCGTATTCTTAGCGTTTTGCCAGGTAAGTGACAAGATGTTAATAGAAAAGAACAATTATTTCATCTTGAAATGGACTGTCTCTATTTCACTGATTTCAATGTTTCGGGTAACGAACCGAGTTCTGGAACGAATTAAGTTCGTAACTCGAGGTACCACCGTGTGTGTGTGTGTGTGTATATGTATATGTGTATATATATATATATATATATATATATATTTATTTGGTTGTTTCGGGATTTGAAATTTAAATATTGAGCACAACCCACTACTGGCAACGCTGATCGTATTCTGGTATGAACCTAAGGCCTATCCACGTCAATGTGGAAGCACTAGACACGAGTTTACCTCTCGTTTGAGCTCGTCAGTAGTGCATATCCTTGACCAGACCCGGAAACAAACCCTGGATCACTGGCGTGTGAAGCGGGTGTGTAAACACTAGACCACGCGATACATGCTGGACACTGCCAAATTATCACAACAGAATATTACATCATCCATCGTAGGCTGTAGCTCAAGATTTGCCCGATCGCCGTGACTGACGTCCATCAATCGATGTGGACCAGAACGATCAGGTCTTCTCACTGGCAAGGCACACCAGGCCGCCTAAAGTCCAGCGAGCAATAATCAAATTGATATATATTATACAGCCCAGGAGCTGGGCGAAGCCGGGGCGGGTCGTCTTTTTTGGGAACGGGAACGGGAGCAGGGGCTGAATATGAATTAAATGAGATGCTCCCCGCCAGGGGCTGGGCGAAGCCGGGCCGGGTCAGCTAGTTATCCTATATAGCTTGGTCTCCACAACAAATGAAGAGGAGGAGGAGGACGAGGAGAAAGGAGTTGAAAGAGAATTGACTTCACTGCACTAGGTATTATCCTATATAGCTTGGTCTCCGCAACAAATGAGGAGGAGGAGGAGGAGGAGAAAGGAGTTGAAAGAGAATTGATTTCATTGCACTAGGTATTATCCTATATAGCTTGGTCTCCGCAACAAATGAGGAGGAGGAGGAGGAGGAGGAAGAAGAGAAAGGAGTTGAAAGAGAATTGACTTCATTGCACCAGCTATTATCCTATATAGCTTGGTCTCCGCAACAAACGAGGAGGAGGAGGAGGAGGAGGAGGAGGAGGAAGAAGAACAAAACAACAACAACAACAACAAGAAAAGAGTTGAAAGAAGACTGACTTCACTGCACCAGATATGATCCTATAGAGCTTGGTCTCCGCAGAGCAGTTAACCACCTGCCAAAATCATTGCACAACTAATAGCTACAGTATTAAATTGTACATTGCATGATCAATCAGGTTCATTCATCGTTCAATTATATATAAATTTTGCCTGAACATCCATTAATAAATCCAAAAAAATATCAAAAAATTACAAATTTAGGCTGTACTAAAAAAGACAGTAAAATTCATACAAGAGACAACATTGCAGACATTGACAAATTTCAAGCGAAAAAAAGAAGAAGGAACAAACATTGTAAGAAAGATCCAATTCGGCAAGCCCTTATACATGAAAAAAAATTCAGCACCTTGGCACCTGGCCAAAAGCAGCACACAGTGGTCGTTCTTTAAAGTCTGGTTTCCCATATTTGCTGAATAATTATGCACGACTGGTTCAGAAAGATAATTGGAGTTCAAGAAATAATACGCCAGTTAATCACAAACCTGAGAGGTTGTTTACGGATGCTTTGGTTATTTCACTATGCCATATTTTACTACATAACATTCTAGCATTTCAAGGATAGTAGTTAAGTTTGTTACGGCTAATTATGCTGCTTATTGACAAACTCACTGTCCATTCTAAGTGTTTAAGTAGTATACTATGCATGGTCCTGTCTTTGCCGATTTCTAAAAATACTACTTTAAACTGTCATTTCCCCCAGAGAGTCATAATTAAAGGACAAAGCAGAAATGTTAAGGTAACACTGTCCATTGTAAGTTTTTGAGTACCATGCTGTGCGTGGTCGTGTTATTGCCGCTTTCTAAAAATATTGATTTAAACTGTCATTTCCTCAAAGAGTCATGATTAAAGAATAAAGCAGGAATGTTAAGTAACACAATAACCTCAATTAATAGGAATCAGCATAGGTTGCATTAATATAATAGAAAATGGAGATCGGCAAGGGCAAATGGATAAGAGCGCACGTTCTTAAACTACCATTGTACTTATGCCGAGGAAGATGGTTCAACTCCTTCACCGGTCAGCTGGGGTAAAATGTTGACTTCTCGTCCTTCACTTGGGGGCATAAATTACAAATACCTGATAACGAGGGACACTGGTAATAAGGACATATGGGACAGAGTGGGTTAGTGTAACCAACTGGATGGCTCACATGGAGTTAAGAAAAGTATGTCATGCAAGGAGTAACCAGCTACGGCAAGGTTGACTGGGTAATTCATTCATTATGAACCGTCTTGAAAACTGAGTTTAAACTTAAATCCAATGGGCCAATCCTCATGTCGTCTCAGGCCTGAAATATTTTTGCATCTATCAAAGTGGGGTTGACGTAGAGACTTTTTACCTGGCCTGGAACCAAAGTACCATTTCCATAGTGAATTTCATCATCATCATGAACACTACCGATACGCGTAGCCGGTCCTAGTTCACTATCTTACATTATCACAAATGTAAAGCCCCAGCCACAACCCATGACCCCAGGGATCTCCGGAAAAAAATGCACTCTCAAATTTAAAGACAGATTTAAAGCTGTGAACCACTCCCATTTACTCACAAACTGCCCCTTTGCAACTGCACATCCTCAAGGCGGGTTATATAAGCTACCACAAGTCAATGTAGTGTCTTCTGTGTAATTTATATGTATGTTTGTTTTTTTGGGTTTTTTTGATGATGTTGATCACTTGTCGCCAGAACATTCATTGTTTTCTGTAATTTTGTTTTGTAAAGCTGCTCCATACTTCTGTTTTTATATAGCTCACATGATCATCAGAGTGTTGGATCAGGTTTGTGTCCTTGTCCAGATTACGCCATATGGCCAAACTACCCAGGTATTTATCTTGTTGCCTTCCCCTGGCTCTTTTCTCATCAATTTTGCCAGTTATCACTAAGTTTTCATGTGTATATCTCCTCAATTTGTGCCCAAAACATATTGACTGTCTACAGTGGCTGTAACTAGGTCATTCAGCACAGCACATTAGGATTGGCTGGGGTTGGGCCTACGATAGTAACCTCCATATGGTTTAGGTATGAATGAACGAACTTTATTTTCAAAGAGTTACAAATTGGTCCATCATGTCAGTCTTACATTCGACCATTCTAATCACTCATCTTTCGTACATCAATTATCTATTGTGCATGGTAATTAACGTAGGGGACAAATGTCAAATGAATGTTGCAAATATAAACAATGCATATTACCATGTTATGAGGCAGGCAGGCAGACACACATAAACGCACACATAAATAATACCTACATACATTATTTACACAAACTCTCACTATTATGCACCCACTCAATAACACACAAATACACACTCCCTCGCACACACATATATACACTCACGATCACAAACTCACTAACAAAAATTTACTCATACATTCTCTCTCTCTCTCTCTCTCTTTCTCTCATGTATCTTTCTCTCTCATTTCATTGAAAGCAGGTTCATTAGTACAGAATCAGTTACCATCAACCAGAATAAGACGGAACAGTTTATTGATATGCAGCGAAAACAAGCACAGTGAAAACAGAATCATATCATTTTCAAAAGACGCCTCCAAGTACCTTGGTGCTACTTTAAATTTTCAAAAAAGTATAGTGAAAGAGGAGCTTCTAATTAAAGTCAAAGGTTATATTTCATTCAGCAAAGGTGAATCTACACCTGCATTTGCATTGTGGTTAGCACACTTGCCAGCTAGCATATTCTATGACTAGTTTGAGGGAGAAAAGGAAACTTGTGGTAGACCCCAACAAGTGATATAAAAACACCCTGAAAGCCTTCATGAAGAACTGTGGCTATGCCCTTGAAAACTGGAAGAATTGCTGCTGATCAATCTGCTTGGTATACTCACATTTCTGCTGGCAAGGCAGCTTCGGAACAGTTGAGAATTGAGGAGATTATACAGAGGCATGTCATATGAAAATCAAAAGTCAACTTCATCTGATCAACAATCAATATTCAATTGCCAGTTCTGAACCCATTCTATAACTGACAGGTGATATATTGGAGCTCTTCAGAAATGATGGACAAAGAACATACTAAGCAGACCCAAGGAAAACGACCTAGATGATGTCCATTGAGAAGATAGTGGGGTTGTGTGGACTTGGGCCTAAAACATGACCTGATCTAGCACAGAGGGAAATTTAAACAGGCTGTCCTGGCGGGACAGTGACTTTCAGGCTCCAGTAGGAGAAGAAGCAGAAGCAGCAGTAACAGTGGAAGAAAGGAAAGTAGCAGCAGCAGTAGCAACAGGAGAAGTAGAAGTAGCAGCAACAGTAGCAGTGGAAGGAGAAGAAGCAGAAGCAGCAGCAATATCAACAGGAAAAGAAGTAGGAGTAGCAGCAGTAGCAGTGGAAGAAAGGAAAGAAGCAGCAGCAGTAGCAATAGGAGAAGTAGAAGTAGCAGCAACAGTAGCAGTGGAAGGAGAAGAAGCAGAAGCAGCAGCAATATCAACAGGAAAAGAAGTAGGAGTAGCAGCAGTAGCAGTGGAAGAAAGGAAAGAAGCAGCAGCAGTAGCAATAGGAGAAGTAGAAGTAGCAGCAACAGTAGCAGTGGAAGGAGAAGAAGCAGAAGCAGCAGCAATATCAACAGGAAAAGAAGTAGAAGTAGCAGCATAAGTACCAGTGGAAAAAGGAGAAGAAGAGGTTAGGAAGAGAAGGAAGAAGGAGGAGGAAGATAGGAAAAGGAGGAAAAGAAGAAAAACAGGAAGAGGATGACGATGAGATGAAAAAGATGAGAATAAGGAGGGAAAAGAAGGTGATGAAGAAGAGGATGAAGACCAGGAGGGGGGAAGAGGATGAATCAAAGGAGGGAGGAAATTAAGGAGAAAAGCAGCAGCAATAATAATGCAGGCTAAGAAATTATATCTAACATAACCTAACCTAAACGATACAAAATACAAATAATCGATGAAACATTTACATCCTTTCCTAAATTCTGCCATAAGCTTCGCTATCTCTCATCTATCAATTTCTCCTCTCGAAATGTTGTTAACTCATTAACCACTGGATTAAAAGATACGCTGCTGCAGATTTAATTACTTAGATGTTTAAACTAGATAAAATAAAACGTGAAGACAGTTCCATAGCAGGTACCGCCACTGGGGAGTGAAGTGTTGGGAATTCACATATTTTAAGTCAGAATATATGAGGTGGGGTGGGTAGTTCCCTTCCACACTGTCTTTCTTTCCCAGACAATTCCCACTTTTCTCAAGCTGGGTCGAGCCCAGAGCCATACTGCACAGAGAAAATTATCATGCCTGAACTGGTGATAGAACCAGGGCCAATGTCTCGGCAGGCAAATGCACAAGATGTTATGCCACTGTGGCTTCTAGATCTTTTCTTCTTCTCTTACTCCATTTACCTCAGTGAAGAGTGAGAGAGAGAGAGAGAGAGAGAGAGAGAGAGAGAGAGAGAGAGAGAGAGAGAGAGAGAGAGAGAGAGAGAGAGAGAGAGAGAGAGAGAGAGAGAGAGTGTGTGTGTACGTGGGTGTGTGGGTGGAGGGGGGGGGGGTGTAGATCTTGTATGTCCTCTTTCTAATGCTCTCTGTAAGCTGGTATTCATTTCTCTAAGGTTTGATACCATCACTCCAGCTTTTACATGGTCTTCCCCTTGCTCTGTAGCCATTACATTTCTTCAATGTGAGACTAGCAGCACTAGATTTTATTAGAAAGCAGCAAGTCAAATGGTTTGGCCATGCAAATAGGTTACCAACTAACAGTATACCACAACAAGCAATGATGTACAGACCAGAAGGAAGAAGAAGAAGAGGCCGACGAAATAAACGATGGACGCAAGGAATAACAGAGTCCATGGGAATATCGATACATGAAGCCCATAAGCGGGCACTCTCCCGATGTTTATACTTCACCTCGACACCACAAGGTACAAGAGGAACATGATGAGATGAGATGAGATGAGATTAGATGAATGTGGTTCTTTCTAGCAGATGGTACCACGGCATTCTTTTGAGGTGGCCAAACCATTTATTCTGTTCTTTAATGAAGTACATGACTGGTCTCAGATCTAGTTGTCTTCTAATTTTCTCATTCCTAATTCTATCTCTCATGGTTACTCTCATAGCTTTTCTAAGGCATCTCATCTCTATAATGATTTTGTGCTCATTAGTTGCAGCAAGTGTCCATGTTTGATACAAGTAGCATAATGTCGGCAAAAAAAAACACTTCTTATGAGATTTACTTTAGTACTTATAGGTATCTTTCTAAGCAAAAAAATGGCACTAATTGTCTCAGTATTTGATTTGCCTTTGATTTCTCTATCCTATCTGAAATGAAAATTAACCCTAGATATTTAAATTTGCTTGTTTGTCTTATTTCCAAGTTCTTTATTTTTATTGACAGGGTTTTTCCGACTGCCTATAAATTCCAAGTTATATTTCTCACACTTGGAATTAAGCTTGATTTATATGGTTCTAAAGGCTCTCTTCATCTTCCACTATTAACACTTGATTTTCCACAAATAATAATTCTGACATGTTATAATCTTCTTCACTCTCTGCTTCTTGGCATATATTGTCAATCGCTTCTAGATGTAATTTGCAAAATGTAAACATATCTATTTCTTTTCTTTTTTTAATGTTGCATATCCCTTGCAGGACGTTGCAGTCAACACCAGCATTTTTCAGCTGCTGGTGATGTACTAGGCAAGTTTTTACGTTCAGTAGTTTGCCAATGCTCTCTGAACGACCGGCTCCCATACCAACACTTTATAACACACCGCGACACGGTCTGCTGCACAAATCAGTCGCGGCTGCGTTTCTAACGCCTGGTAAGCAGCTTACGAACTGCGTTCACAAGCCTTTGGCCACGGAGAATTAAAAGTCACAGCTATGTGATATTATGCGAGAGGTTCCCAGGGGTTCAAATCCCGGTCGAGCATCACAGTTTATGTGAGGTGTTGGGTAGAAAGAAGCAGTACCCACAAGTGCATCCCCCATACCAAGGAGTAACAGAGAGGTGCGACTGGTTTCCAATAGAATGTGAATGTGACTAAAGGGTGATGTAATAAATTTCTTATTACATTTCAAAAATGTAATGGGTTACAGCTTACTTTTAATAATTGTCAGCAGCATGAAGTTAGACACTGTCAGCATCTTGTGGTAGATGATGAATTCATGAATCAATCAATGAAAGCAATTAGTGGAATTTGTCAGCTTTACAAGAACACAGTCATGATTTACAAGAACACAATTGTGCGTTGCTAGAACACAATCATGCAATGCTGGAACACAATCACACTTTATGAGACCATAATCACACTTTACAAGACGACAATTACACTTTACGATACCACAAAGATTCACAATGAAAACAATAAGTAGAATTGGTCAGCTTTACAAGAACACAATCACGCTTTACAAGAACACAATCACACTTCACAAGACCACAATCTCACTTCACAAGAACACAATCATGTTTCATGAGAACACAATCATGCTTCACAAGACCACAATCACACTTCACAAGACCACAATCACACTTCACAAGAACACAATCACGTTTCATGAGAACACAATCACACTTCACAAGACCACAATCACACTTCACAAGACTACAATCACACTTCACAAGACCACAATCACACTTCACAAGAACACAATCACACTTCACAAGAACACAATCACACTTCACAAGAACACAATCACACTTCACAAGACCACAATCACGCTTCACAAGACCACAATCACACTTCACAAGACCACAATCACACTTCACAAGACCACAATCACACTTCACAAGACCACAATCACACTTCACAAGAACACAATCATGTTTCATGAGAACACAATCACACTTCACAAGACCACAATCACACTTCACAAGAACACAATCATGTTTCATGAGAACACAATCACACTTCACAAGAACACAATCACACTTCACAAGAACACAATCACACTTCACAAGACCACAATCACACTTCACAAGAACACAATCATGTTTCATGAGAACACAATCACACTTCACAAGACCACAATCACACTTCACAAGAACACAATCATGTTTCATGAGAACACAATCACACTTCACAAGACCACAATCACACTTCACAAGAACACAATCACACTTCACAAGAACACAATCACACTTCACAAGACCACAATCACACTTCACAAGACCACAATCATGCTTCACAAGACAACAATCATGCTTCACAAGACCACAATCACACTTCACAAGAACACAATCATGTTTCATGAGAACACAATCACACTTCACAAGAACACAATCATGTTTCATGAGAACACAATCCCACTTCACAAGAACACAATCATGTTTCATGAGAACACAATCCCACAATCACGCTTCACAACACCACAATCACGCTTCACAAGACCACAATCACACTTCACAAGAACACAATCATGTTTCATGAGAACACAATCCCACTTCACAAGACCACAATCACACTTCACAAGAACACAATCACACTTCACAAGAACACAATCATGATTCATGAGAACACAATCCCACTTCACAAGAACACAATCATGTTTCATGAGAACACAATCCCACTTCACAAGACCACAATCCCACTTCACAAGACCACAATCACACTTCACAAGACCACAATCATTCTTCACAAGACCACAATCACACTTCACAAGAACACAATCACACTTCACAAGAACACAATCATGTTTCATGAGAACACAATCACACTTCACAAGAACACAATCATGTTTCATGAGAACACAATCCCACTTCACAAGAACACAATCATGTTTCATGAGAACACAATCCCACTTCACAAGAACACAATCACACTTCACAAGAACACAATCACACTTCACAAGAACACAATCACACTTCACAAGAACACAATCACACTTCACAAGAACACAATCACACTTCACAAGAACACAATCACACTTCACAAGAACACAATCACACTTCACAAGACCACAATCACACTTCACAAGACCACAATCATGCTTCACAAGACCACAATCATGCTTCACAAGAACATAATCACAACTTCACGAGACCACAATCATGCTTCATGAGAAACAATCCCACTTCACAAGAACACAATCATGCTTCATGAGACCACAATCACAAGTGGCAAATTGGATATTACAGCTAGAGCCTATATCAGCACACACAAACAACAAACATACGCTGATACAACTACAAAAAAACTACCGTTATTCTTATGAATGACTGTTTGCAAGCTTTCCTTATGATGTTATTGTACTTCATTGAAGGTGACAGTATCCTCAATATCATTTCTTTTCCAATTAAACACCTTTATTTTCTCTAGGTAAAAATGACCGAACTACATTATACCATTTTGAGTTCACAAGAGTTGTGGTGGCTGGAGTGCTTGCCATCCTACACAGTTGTTTTTGATTTCATCCCCCAGTAACTGCTGGATTTCATTGTTGACCAATGCGACAGACACTAAGAGCAGAATGGGCCTTGCAAATGCTGCATTTGGGAGATAAAAAGTATCTTGTGTAATAAATAACTTGCATTAACCCTTTACAAGGCATAGCGTCCGTTACCGGCCGATCTCTAAATACGAGCGTAGCGTCCGATTCCGGCCGATACTATTATGCATTGTAAAAACGCGATCTCTCGGCTTTCCGACACTTCCGTCGGCTACTTTCACTTTTGCCGATAACTTGACAACGTGGCCGCCATTTGTAAACGCGCTACAATGACTTTGAACAGACTTTTACGGACTTGTTTTGATAGTTTTTGGGAGTTTTACGCTGTTTTTCAAAATGGATTTCGGCGATTCTTCAAGTGATAGCCGAGATTTCGCTCTGTTCAATTTAAATGACATTAAAGGGCACGAAGTTGATTATTAATCGGAGCTAGATATCAGTGCAAAGCGTTACTTTGCATTAGCAGTCGTGAGTCGGACTTTAAAGAAAGTGATTATGATTCTGAAAATGTGTTTGTAAATTGCCGTATAGATGACGGAAAATCACAAACAACATGCCGTATTTCGTAAATATTTGTGTTCATATATGGATTACCGGCAACAATCACGTGAGTAACATATTCTGCATGCTTTTCCCTTCATTGTGTTGTTTATTTAACTAAAATCGGTTGACTAACACCTTATTTGTGATGTTTTTACTAACGCGACCCGAAATTTTTACAGAACCTGAAAAAATCTTGCCCGTTCAGGGCTACAAAACGGACAAGCCTCTGCCCTGTAAAGGATTAAATGTCAGAAAGAGAGAACTGACATGTTATATAGAACCTGTTCTACTGTGTGACAGTGAGCCTCGGAATGTGAACTAACAAATTAGTAAGTGCTTGAAAGCAATGTAGATGTGGTTCGTCAGTCACATGATGCAAATAATCTGGACTTGACGATTAACCAAAAAACAAGTGCCTGAAATGGGTTAATGAAACAGAACATAACATAGAACTATACGAAAGAGACAAAGTTCTCTGGTAATTTAATGAGAAGAGAAGCATTGGAAAATATTGTGGCAGCTGGAAATATCAGTGGAAAGAGAGACAGGGGCAGACCAAGAGAAGTAATGCTGGATGGCCTCAGATGAAGGCATGGAGGAATAACATCAACAGACTTGATCCAGAACATTGTGAGCCCAGGATCTGTAGAGATACATGAATGCCTACACCATTTGCAGATGAAGATGATGATGATGATGATTATGGTGGTGGTGATGAAGGTGGTGGCGGTGATGATGATGATGATGATGGTGGTGATGATGATGATGATTATAATGATAGTGGTGGTGATGATGATGATGATGATGATTATAAGAATGGTGGCTGGAAAGATCAGTGGTAAGAGAGACAGATGCAGACTTGGAGAAATGATGCTGGGTGGCCTCAGATGAAGGCATGGAGAAATAACATCAACAGACCTGATCCAGAATATGGTGGGACCAAGATCTGTGGAGATACATGAATGCCTACACCAACTGATGATGATGATGATGATGATGATGATGATGATGATGATGATGATGATGATGATGATGATGATGAGTGTGACTCTAAGGTTAACCTCATAAAATGGACACCAGAGATCTGGGAAAGTACAGTCGGTCAGTGTAATACTGACCATACCGTATTATCCGATTTTCCATTTGTTCGCTGAAATTATGGGTGTAACACAACTCTTGAGTAAACAGATGTGACTTTGTGTATATGAAAGCACAACCAGCACATCACGCTAGGCAGACAGAACTGACTCCTGTGTACAAAGTACGGCATGGGTTATCTCACAGGGCCTCTACGGCAGCAGTGAAGGCCAGCCTGGGTCACCCTAAAATGTTCCAGATAACTGGGCCATGGTATAACCATGACAGGTCTGGCAAGCTGACAGAATGTAACGTTTATAAAAACAAAAAAATAATATGAAGTATAAAGGGATTGCCAGTGTCTTAACGCAGCCCACAAAAGAAGTAAAGAATAGTAAACTGTAACCCACGAGTGATCTTCAAATGAAAATCTTAAATTAATTTTTTTTTATGAATATATTCTGAAAAAGTAAAGAACAAATGTATCATGTTTCGATGTAGTCACCACTGCCTGCAATGCAAGTCCTCCAGCACTGATAAAATGCTTGAATTCCTGTAGAGAAAACATTTTCTAGGTCGCATGTGTAACCATTCATGCACCACCTGCTGTACCTCTTCATCAGACCAAAATGTTTTGACACTTCCTACTCCACTCATACTCTTACTGGACTGACAGGTATGCATCACCAAACTGAAACTTCATTCACAGATGAATTTCTATAGGTTTCACCCCTTCATGATAAAAAAAACATAACAGAATGCTGTTCCTCTTTGGTGCGAGTCAAAAAAGAGGCGACCATCTTTAAACTGTCCTTATGATGTCACTGTGTTCATCTGCACCATGATATCAAGTGCTGAACCCCCCTGACATCCTTAACAATAATATTGACAGGTTACAAGACAATGGCATGGTTGTTGTAATTGCTATCACACTTTTAAGGTTTTTATTTGAAGTCCTTGTAAGTAGCAAAATCCCACAACCTGAAACAAACTGTAAGACCCGCACATACATTCAGCACGGGTAGACAACTCTTAAACATGATTCAGGAGCCAGCATCCTTTTTCTCAGGAGCCAGCATATATTTTTAATAAACACGAGCAAGAAAAACGGAAACCAAACTCAGATATGGTTACATATTTTGAAATGGGCCTTTAAGTGTCCTTTACTGAAGGCCCAGTCAAAGATATCATGAGATCACTTAAGCTATTCACCGCGTCTCTAGACCTTTAATTACCCATCACTTGTTTGCAGCTTCTAATGACACAATTAAAAGAAATTCCTTCACCTTCCCTTCTCTGATAAAACAAATATATAGTATCAGCCCCTCATTAAATCACCTTGGCTATGACTCAAGACCAGTTGATTTTATTCCTTTGTTAGAAAACATAACGGTGCCAATCACACATGTAACACACTGCAAAATGTTGATAAACAGGTAAACCGAAACTTCAGGGTGAAGTTTGAACAATGCAGTAAGTTTTAAATATATAGCTACACCCAACAATACAGAACAAAACGTAAGACATGTACATACATTCAGGATACAGAACTAGGAAGTAAAGGTTTAGATGTGGAGTGTTAATGACTGCCTGCATATATGTAGGATGTGGTAAGTATTTAGCGTGAAAAGGGATGACTTCATTCACATTTCAAGTAGGTTTTGCCTGAAGTGGTTTACAAGCCACACTTAATGAAGATACACAATAAGAAGATGGACTGGGGAGGGATGTAGAAACCACAGAAAGAGTGGCAAAGTGCCTAGAAGAGCATTATTCAGTTACTGTTAAATGTTAACAGAAATGAAATCATTTCACTACAGGCAAAATTGTGAACAATCAAGTTACTGTTAAACGTTAATAGAAATTAAATGACTGTACTACAGGAGTCGGTCTCTGTGGCTAAGGGCTTGCGAACGCAGGTTTGTGAGCCCGTATACCGGGTTCAAAACTCAGCGGTGCTGGTTTTTTCGAAAAAGGTATAGGAGCCGGCCGTTCAGAAAGCAATGGCAAACTACTGAACGTAAAATTTGCCCAGGAATCACGAACAGCGAAATTGCTGGGGTTGACTGCTAAGTCCTGTAAAGGACATGCAACTTATTTAAGATTAAGTACTACAGGAAAAATGCCAAGAAGTGAACAATCCAGTTACTGTTACATGTTGACAGAAAATAAATGACTGCAATACAGGCAAATTGCTAAGAAGTGAACAATCCAGTTACTGTTAAATGTTAACAGAAATTAAATGACTGTACTACAGGAAAAATGCCAAGAAGTGAACATTCCAGTTACTGTTAAATATTAACAAAAATTAAATGATTGCACTACAGGCAAAGTGCCAAGAAGTGAACAATCCAGTTAATGTGAACAAATGCCTGAAGAAGTTGGATGTGTCGGCCGAAAGGTGCAAATATTGCAGCTCTGCTGTAAACAAGCACAACATACTTACGTCTAAAATAACATTCCAGATGAACGCAGAAGAAGAATCCAGTGACAGTTAATAAAGAATCACTCTGGGCAAACCCACAGATGCACCCTGTCTTACTCAGCATATGCAACAATTGTACAATAGTTGTCTCTATTTGAAGATTCTATGTACAAAATTCCTCCCTCAGCATATGCAACAATTGTGCAATAGTTGTCTCTATTTGAAGATTCTATGTACAAAATTCCTCCCTCAGCATATGCAACAATTGTACAATAGTTGTCTCTATTTGAAGATTCTATGTACAAATTCCTCCTCAGCTATGCACATGTATAGTTTCTCATTTGAATATTCTATTCAAATTCTCCCCAACCTTTTGTTTTCTTTCAAATTCTCCTTTTATCTATATTACATGTTTCTGTACTTTTATTTTGCAGATTTTGTGCTGACAGAGATTTTTTAGAACAAGATTTCTATAGGGTCTATGGCCAAGGTGCCTGTCTCACACTCAGGTCATGGGTATATTATCAGACAAGACAAGTGAATTAAGCTTTGTGAAAGTGGTTTAAGCGGAGTAAGCTTTGTCAAAGTTGTTTTTTTTTATTTGAGTAATGGCAATGCACATATGGTTCTAGACTCGTTGATTTACGCCAGATAATCGTGTTAAACAATTTTAGATTATAGTTATTCTGATTTAATGGAATTTGTGAAAGATTATAAAACTGATAGCATGCAGTGGTTATTCAGTTAAATTATTTAGCATTATGGAAAAAAAAGCCTAGCAGTGAAAGTTTGTCATAAAATGATGGCACATGATTGCTTGCTTGTGTTCGCTGGCTGTGAACTCCAGTGTGAAGTCCTGTATGTCAGATGAAAACCATCCTGTTGTTCAACATTAGTGTGATGTCATACCGGACCTGAGGTTTGCGTGAGTATCCGTTGGCCCATGTCTGGCTTATTGGTGTGTAGACTGGTGGTTCCTCGCTGTGGCAGGTCAGATACTCTCCGACTTCAGAAGAATCAGCGATACTACTATGTAGCCAGGACCCCGATGGGACCTGTTGCCCAGGATGCACGACTAGGACGTGTTAGTAGGTCTTGGCCAGTATAGAACATGGCCTTGTGCCTTGGAATACCTCTGCGTCCCATGATGGCACATGTTGAATTATGCTTGCTCAAATGGCCACACTTGTGCCCCTAAATTTGCTTTGCCTATTACAAATAAGCCAAGGAGCATTTAAATAATTAAACTGAAAAGAATAATACTTAAACCAAATATAAAATAGTGTATACATTGTAATGAGTACCAATGTCGTCGTGTTTTATTGACTTTTTCCATTTTGTGTGAAAATGATTGCTTCAAAATATGACGTTTTACTTGTGTTTTTTTATTTTGCAGGTCCGCATGACCGAATGGGTAAGAACGCGTGTTCTTAAACATCCAGTGTACTGATACTGAGGTTAGCATTCAACCCCTACACCGACAGTTGGACTTAAATGTTGACCTGTCGACCTTGACTTGGACGTAAATTACAAGTACCTCTGAAGTTGGAATGGGTTCGCCTGATGGCAAGGGACACTGTTAATAGGGAAAGCTAATCCACACGCAAAATTCAGTCCATCACTACTAGCTTGAGTTAAAAGCTAGCGGGAGAAAGAAAAAATAGAAGAAAAAAAATTGTTTTGATGGTGGTAAGGAGCAGTTCTTGTGATATTGGTGAAGAAAAGTTGTGTATTTGTTATTGAGTAAATTTAATTGGATTATCATCAAAGATTGAGGAGTAGTGGCCTTAGTAAGTGGAATTTGAAATAATTGTCATCCGTCTTCAAATGTTCTTTTACAACATCTAATATTATTTTTATCCGGGAAGGTTAACCCGGTCAACAAATGCCCGCAGAAGTCAGATGTGTTGGCCTAACGGCACAAGAACACAGTTCTGCAGTAAACAAGAACAATACAATCACGTCCTAAAAAACTCTCCAGATGATTATGAACATAGAAGAATTACTTTTATATTTCTAACCTATAGCCAATAATAATAATACTATAACAATACTAACGGTGTTCTCTTGTTCAATCCCCCTTTAATTTGATATATAATACAATATAATTGCCAGTACCATGCTAAACCACTTTTTTAGACCATAGCAGTGGAAGGAGAAGAAGCAGAAGCAGCAGCAATATCAACAGGAAAAGAAGTAGGAGTAGCAGCAGTAGCAGTGGAAGAAAGGAAAGAAGCAGCAGCAGTAGCAATAGGAGAAGTAGAAGTAGCAGCAACAGTAGCAGTGGAAGGAGAAGAAGCAGAAGCAGCAGCAATATCAACAGGAAAAGAAGTAGGAGTAGCAGCAGTAGCAGTGGAAGAAAGGAAAGAAGCAGCAGCAGTAGCAATAGGAGAAGTAGAAGTAGCAGCAACAGTAGCAGTGGAAGGAGAAGAAGCAGAAGCAGCAGCAATATCAACAGGAAAAGAAGTAGAAGTAGCAGCATAAGTACCAGTGGAAAAAGGAGAAGAAGAGGTTAGGAAGAGAAGGAAGGAGGAGGAGGAAGATAGGAAAAGGAGGAAAAGAAGAAAAACAGGAAGAGGATGACGATGAGATGAAAAAGATGAGAATAAGGAGGGAAAAGAAGGTGATGAAGAAGAGGATGAAGACCAGGAGGGGGGAAGAGGATGAATCAAAGGAGGGAGGAAATTAAGGAGAAAAGCAGCAGCAATAATAATGCAGGCTAAGAAATTATATCTAACATAACCTAACCTAAACGATACAAAATACAAATAATCGATGAAACATTTACATCCTTTCCTAAATTCTGCCATAAGCTTCGCTATCTCTCATCTATCAATTTCTCCTCTCGAAATGTTGTTAACTCATTAACCACTGGATTAAAAGATACGCTGCTGCAGATTTAATTACTTAGATGTTTAAACTAGATAAAATAAAACGTGAAGACAGTTCCATAGCAGGTACCGCCACTGGGGAGTGAAGTGTTGGGAATTCACATATTTTAAGTCAGAATATATGAGGTGGGGTGGGTAGTTCCCTTCCACACTGTCTTTCTTTCCCAGACAATTCCCACTTTTCTCAAGCTGGGTCGAGCCCAGAGCCATACTGCACAGAGAAGAAATTATCATGCCTGAACTGGTGATAGAACCAGGGCAAGTCTCGGCAGGCAAATGCACAAGATGTTATGCACTGTGGCTTCTAGATCTTTTCTTCTTCTCTTACTCCATTTACCTCAGTGAAGAGTGAGAGGAGAGAGAAGAGAGAGAGAGAGAGAGAGAGAGGAGGAGAGAGAGAGAGAGAGGAGAGAGTAGAGAGAGTAGCGAGAGAGAGATAGAGTAGAGAGGAGTGTGTGTGTTGTACGTGTGTGTGTGTGTGGGAGGGGGGGGGGGGGTGTAGATCTTGTATGGTCCTCTTTCTAATGCTCTCTGTAAGCTGGTATTCATTTCTCTAAGGTTTGATACCATCACTCCAGCTTTTACATGGTCTTCCCCTTGCTCTGTAGCCATTACATTTCTTCATGTGAGACTAGCAGCACTAATTTTATAGAAAGCAGCAAGTCAATGGGTTGGCCATGCAAATAGTCTACCAACTAACAGTATACCACAACAAGCAATGATGTACAGACCAGAAGGAAGAAGAAGAAGAGGCCGACGAAATAAAACGATGGACGCAAGGAATAACAGAGTCCCATGGGAATATGATACATGAAGCCCATAAAGCGGCACGCTCCCGATGTTTATACTTCACCTCGAACCACAAGGTACAAGAGAAACATGATGAGATGAGATGAGATGAGATTAGATGAATGTGGTTCTTTCTAGCAGATGGTACCACGGCATTCTTTTGAGGTGGCCAAACCCATTTATTCTGTTCTTTAATGAAGTAAATGACTGGTCTCAGATCTAGTCTGTCTTCTAATTTTCTCATTCCTAATTCTATCTCTCATGGTTACTCTCATAGCTTTTCTAAGGCATCTCATCTCTATAATATTTTGTGGCTCATTAGTTGCAGCAAGTGTCCATGTTTGATACAAGTAGACATAATGTCGGCAAAAAAAAAACACTTCTTATGAGATTTTACTTTAGGTACTTATAGGTATCTTTCTAAGCAAAAAAAATGGCACTAATTGTCTCAGTATTTGATTTGCCTTTGATTTCTCTATCCCTATCTGAAATGAAAATTAACCCTAGATATTTAAATTTGCTTGGTTTGTCTTATTTCCAAGTTCTTTATTTTTATTGACATGGGGTTTTTTCCGACTGCCTATAAATTCCAAGTTTATATTTCTCACACTTGGAATTAAGCTTGATTTATATGGTTCTAAAGGCTCTCTTCATCTTCCACTATTAACACTTGATTTTCCACAAATAATAATTCTGAAATGTTATAATCTTCTTCACTCTCTGCTTCTTGGCATATATTGTCAATCGCTTCTAGATGTAATTTGCAAAATGTAAACATATCTATTTCTTTTTTTTTTTAATGTTGCATATCCTTGCAGGACGTTGCAGTCAACACCAGCATTTTTCAGCTGCTGGTGATGTACTAGGCAAGTTTTTACGTTCAGTAGTTTGCCAATGCTCTCTGAACGACCGGCTCCCATACCAACACTTTATAACCACCACCGCGGACACGGTGCCTGCTGCACAAATCAGTCGCGGCTGCGTTCTAACGCCTGTAAGCAGCTTACGAACTGCGTTCACAAGCCTTTGGCCACGGAGAATTAAAAGTCACAGCTATGTGATATTATGCGAGAGGTTCCCAGGGGTTCCAATCCCGGTCGAGCATCAACAGTTTATGTGAGGTGTTGGGTAGAAAGAAGCAGTACCCACAAGTGCATCCCCCACACCAAGAGTAACAGAGAGGTGCGACTGGTTTCCAATAGAATGTGAATGTGACGAAAGGGTGATGTAATAAATTTCTTATTACATTTCAAAAATGTAATGGGTTCAGCTTACTTTTAATAATTGTCAGCAGCATGAAGTTAGACACTGTCAACATCTTGTGGTAGATGATGAATTCAGGATCAATCAATGAAAGCAATTAGTGGAATTTGTCAGCTTACAAGAACACAGTCATGATTTACAAGAACACAATTGTGCGTTGCTAGAACACAATCATGCAATGCTGGAACACAATCACACTTTATGAGACCATAATCACACTTTACAAGACGACAATTACACTTTACGATACCACAAAGATTCACAATGAAAACAATAAGTAGAATTGGTCAGCTTTACAAGAACACAATCACGCTTTACAAGAACACAATCACACTTCACAAGACCACAATCTCACTTCACAAGAACACAATCATGTTTCATGAGAACACAATCATGCTTCACAAGACCACAATCACACTTCACAAGACCACAATCACACTTCACAAGAACACAATCACGTTTCATGAGAACACAATCACACTTCACAAGACCACAATCACACTTCACAAGACTACAATCACACTTCACAAGACCACAATCACACTTCACAAGAACACAATCACACTTTCACAAGAACACAATCACACTTCACAAGAACACAATCCACACCTTCACAAGACCACAATCACGCTTCACAAGACCACAATCACACTTCACAAGACCACAATCACACTTCACAAGAACACACTCATGTTCTGAGACACATCACTTCACAAGACCACAATCCACACTTCACAAGAAACACAATCATGTTTCATGACGAACACAATCACACTTCACAAGACACAATCACACTTCACAAGAACACAATAACACTGTTCATGAGAACACAATCACACTCACAAGACCACAATCACACTTCACAAGAACACAATCACACTGTTCATGAAGACCACAATCACACTTCACAAGAACACAATCACCACTTCACAAGAACACAATCATGTTCATGAGAACACAATCACACTTCACAAGACCACAATCACACTTCACAAGAACACAATCATGTTTCATGAGAACACAATCACACTTCACAAGACCACAATCACACTTCACAAGACCACAATCACACTTCACAAGAACACAATCACACTTCACAAGACCACAATCACACTTTCACAAGACCACAATCATGCTTCACAAGACAACAATCATGCTTCACAAGACCACAATCACACTTCACAAGAACACAATCATGTTTCATGAGAACACAATCACACTTCACAAGAACACAATCATGTTTCATGAGAACACAATCCCACTTCACAAGAACACAATCATGTTTCATGAGAACACAATCCCACAATCACGCTTCACAACACCACAATCACGCTTCACAACACCACAATCACACTTCACAAGAACACGATCATGTTTCATGAGAACACAATCCCACTTCACAAGACCACAATCACACTTCACAAGAACACAATCACACTTCACAAGAACACAATCACACTTCACAAGAACACAATCATGATTCATGAGAACACAATCCCACTTCACAAGAACACAATCATGTTTCATGAGAACACAATCCCACTTCACAAGACCACAATCACACTTCACAAGACCACAATCACACTTCACAAGACCACAATCATTATTCACAAGACCACAATCACACTTCACAATCACACAATCACACTTCACAAGAACACAATCATGTTTCATGAGAACACAATCACACTTCACAAGAACACAATCATGTTTCATGAGAACACAATCCCACTTCACAAGAACACAATCATGTTTCATGAGAACACAATCCCACTTCACAAGAACACAATCACACTTCACAAGAACACAATCACACTTCACAAGAACACAATCACACTTCACAAGAACACAATCACACTTCACAAGAACACAATCACACTTCACAAGAACACAATCACACTTCACAAGAACACAATCACACTTCACAAGACCACAATCACACTTCACAAGACCACAATCATGCTTCACAAGACCACAATCATGCTTCACAAGAACATAATCACAACTTCACGAGACCACAATCATGCTTCATGAGAAAACAATCCCACTTCACAAGAACACAATCATGCTTCATGAGACCACAATCACAAGTGGCAAATTGGATATTACAGCTAGAGCCTATATCAGCACACACAAACAACAAACATACGCTGATACAACTACAAAAAAACTACCGTTATTCTTATGAATGACTGTTTGCAAGCTTTCCTTATGATGTTATTGTACTTCATTGAAGGTGACAGTATCCTCAATATCATTTCTTTTCCAATTAAACACCTTTATTTTCTCTAGGTAAAAATGACCGAACTACATTATACCATTTTGAGTTCACAAGAGTTGTGGTGGCTGGAGTGCTTGCCATCCTACACAGTTGTTTTTGATTTCATCCCCCAGTAACTGCTGGATTTCATTGTTGACCAATGCGACAGACACTAAGAGCAGAATGGGCCTTGCAAATGCTGCATTTGGAGATAAAAAGTATCTTGTGTAATAAATAACTTGCATTAACCCTTTACAAGGCATAGCGTCCGTTACCGGCCGATCTCTAAATACGAGCGTAGCGTCCGATTCCGGCCGATACTATTATGCATTGTAAAAACGCGATCTCTCGGCTTTCCGACACTTCCGTCGGCTACTTTCACTTTTGCCGATAACTTGACAACGTGGCCGCCATTTGTAAACGCGCTACAATGACTTTGAACAGACTTTTACGGACTTGTTTGATAGTTTTTGGGAGTTTTACGCTGTTTTTCAAAATGGATTTCGGCGATTCTTCAAGTGATAGCCGAGATTTCGCTCTGTTCAATTTAAATGACATTAAAGGGCACGAAGTTGATTATTAATCGGAGCTAGATATCAGTGCAAAGCGTTACTTTGCATTAGCAGTCGTGAGTCGGACTTTAAAGAAAGTGATTATGATTCTGAAAATGTGTTTGTAAATTGCCGTATAGATGACGGAAAATCACAAACAACATGCCGTATTTCGTAAATATTTGTGTTCATATATGGATTACCGGCAACAATCACGTGAGTAACATATTCTGCATGCTTTTCCCTTCATTGTGTTGTTTATTTAACTAAAATCGGTTGACTAACACCTTATTTGTGATGTTTTACTAACGCGACCCGAAATTTTTACAGAACCTGAAAAAATCTTGCCCGTTCAGGGCTACAAAACGGACAAGCCTCTGCCCTGTAAAGGATTAAATGTCAGAAAGAGAGAACTGACATGTTATATAGAACCTGTTCTACTGTGTGACAGTGAGCCTCGGAATGTGAACTAACAAATTAGTAAGTGCTTGAAAGCAATGTAGATGTGGTTCGTCAGTCACATGATGCAAATAATCTGGACTTGACGATTAACCAAAAAACAAGTGCCTGAAATGGGTTAATGAAACAGAACATAAACATAGAAACTATACGAAAGAGACAAAGTTCTCTGGTAATTTTAATGAGAAGAGAAGCATTGGAAAATATTGTGGCAGCTGGAAATATCAGTGGAAAGAGAGACCAGGGGCAGACCAAGAGAAGTAATGCTGGATGGCCTCAGATGAAGGCATGGAGGAATAACATCAACAGACTTGATCCAGAACATTGTGAGCCCAGGATCTGTAGAGATACATGAATGCCTACACCATTGCAGATGAAGATGATGATGATGATGATTATGGTGGTGGTGATGAAGGTGGTGGCGGTGTGATGATGATGATGATGGTGGTAGGTGGGTGATGATGATGATGATGATGATTATAAGAATGGTGGATGGAAAGATCAGTGGTAAGAGAGACAGATGCAGACTTGGAGAAATGATGCTGGGTGGCCTCAGATGAAGGCATGGAGAAATAACATCAACAGACCTGATCCAGAATATGGTGGGACCAAGATCTGTGGAGATACATGAATGCCTACACCAACTGATAATGATGATGATGATGATGATGATGATGATGATGATGATGATGATGATGATGAGTGTGACTCTAAGGTTAACCTCATAAAATGGACACCAGAGATCTGGGAAAGTACAGTCGGTCAGTGTAATACTGACCATACCGTATTATCCGATTTTCCATTTGTTCGCTGAAATTATGGGTGTAACACAACTCTTGAGTAAACAGATGTGACTTTGTGTATATGAAAGCACAACCCAGCACATCACGCTAGGCAGACAGAACTGACTCCTGTGTACAAAGTACGGCATGGGTTATCTCACAGGGCCTCTACGGCAGCAGTGAAGGCCAGCCTGGGTCACCCTAAAATGGTCCAGATAACTGGGCCATGGTATAACCATGACAGGTCTGGCAAGCTGACAGAATGTAACGTTTATAAAAACAAAAAAATAATATGAAGTATAAAGGGATTGCCAGTGTCTTAACGCAGCCCACAAAAGAAGTAAAGAATAGTAAACTGTAACCCCACGAGTGATCTTCAATGAAAATCTTAAATTAATTTTTTTTTATGAATATATTCTGAAAAAGTAAAGAACAAATGTATCATGTTTCGATGTAGTCACCACTGCCTGCAATGCAAGTCCTCCAGCACTGATTAAAATGCTTGAATTCCTGTAGAGAAAACATTTTCTAGGTCGCATGTGTAACCATTCATGCACCACCTGCTGTACCTCTTCATCAGACCAAAATGTTTTGACACTTCCTACTCCACTCATACTCTTACTGGACTGACAGGTATGCATCACCAAACTGAAACTTCATTCACAGATGAATTTCTATAGGTTTCACCCCTTCATGATAAAAAAACATAACAGAATGCTGTTCCTCTTTGGTGCGAGTCAAAAAAGAGGCGACCATCTTTAAACTGTCCTTATGATGTCACTGTGTTCATCTGCACCATGATATCAAGTGCTGAACCCCCCTGACATCCTTAACAATAATATTGACAGGTTACAAGACAATGGCATGGTTGTTGTAATTGCTATCACACTTTTAAGGTTTTTATTTGAAGTCCCTTGTACGTAGCAAAATCCCACAACCTGAAACAAACTGTAAGACCCGCACATACATTCAGCACGGGTAGACAACTCTTAAACATGATTCAGGAGCCAGCATCCTTTTTCTCAGGAGCCAGCATATATTTTTAATAAACACGAGCAAGAAAAACGGAAACCAAACTCAGATATGGTTACATATTTTGAAATGGGCCTTTAAGTGTCCTTTACTGAAGGCCCAGTCAAAGATATCATGAGATCACTTAAGCTATTCACGCGTCTCTAGACCTTTAATTACCCATCACTTGTTGCAGCTTCTAATGACACAATAAAAAGAAATTCCTTCACCTTCCCTTCTCTGATAAAACAAATATATAGTATCAGCCCCTCATTAAATCACCTTGGCTATGACTCAAGAACAGTTGATTTTATTCCTTTGTTAGAAAACATAACGGTGCCAATCACACATGTAACACACTGCAAAATGTTGATAAACAGGTAAACCGAAACTTCAGGGTGAAGTTTGAACAATGCAGTAAGCTTTAAATATATAGCTACACCCAACAATACAGAACAAAACGTAAGACATGTACATACATTCAGGATACAGAACTAGGAAGTAAAGGTTTAGATGTGGAGTGTTAATGACTGCTGCATATATGTAGGATGTGGTAAGTATTTAGCGTGAAAAGGGATGACTTCATTCACATTTCAAGTAGGTTTTGCCTGAAGTGGTTTACAAGCCACACTTAATGAAGATACACAATAAGAAGATGGACTGGGGAGGGATGTAGAAACCACAGAAAGAGTGGCAAAGTGCCTAGAAGAGCATTATTCAGTTACTGTTAAATGTTAACAGAAATGAAATCATTTCACTACAGGCAAAATTGTGAACAATCAAGTTACTGTTAAACGTTAATAGAAATTAAATGACTGTACTACAGGAGTCGGTCTCTGTGGCTAAGGGCTTGCGAACGCGGTTTGTGAGCCCGTATACCCGGGTTCAAAACTCAGCGGTGCTGGTTTTTTCGAAAAAGGTATAGGAGCCGGCCGTTCAGAAAGCAATGGCAAACTACTGAACGTAAAATTTGCCCAGGAATCACGAACAGCGAAAATGCTGGGGTTGACTGCTAAGTCCTGTAAAGGACATGCAACTTATTTAAGATTAAGTACTACAGGAAAAATGCCAAGAAGTGAACAATCCAGTTACTGTTACATGTTGACAGAAAATAAATGACTGCAATACAGGCAAATTGCTAAGAAGTGAACGATCCAGTTACTGTTAAATGTTAACAGAAATTAAATGACTGTACTAACAGGAAAAATTGCCAAGAAGTGAAACATTCCAGTTACTGTAAATATTAACAAAATTAATGATTGCACTACAGGCAAAGTGCCAAGAAGTGAACAATCCAGTTAATGTGAACAAATGCCTGAAGAAGTTGGATGTGTCGGCCGAAAGGTGCAAATATTGCAGCTCTGCTGTAAACAAGCACAACATACTTACGTCTAAAATAACATTCCAGATGAACGCAGAAGAAGAATCCAGTGACAGTTAATAAAGAATCACTCTGGGCAAACCCACAGATGCACCCTGTCTTACTCAGCATATGCAACAATTGTACAATAGTTGTCTCTATTTGAAGATTCTATGTACAAAATACCTCCCTCAGCATATGCAACAATTATACAATAGTTGTCTCTATTTGAATATTCTATGTACAAAATTCCTCCCCCAACCTTTTGTTTTCTTTCAAATTCTCCCTTTTATCTCATAGTTACATGTTTCTGTACTTTTTATTTTGCAGATTTTGTGCTGACAAGATTTTTTAGAACAAGATTTCTATAGGGTGTCTATGGCCAAGGTGCCTGTCTCACACTCAAGGTCATGGGTATATTATCAGACAAGACAAGTGAATTAAGCTTTGTGAAAGTGGTTTAAGCGGAGTAAGCTTTGTCAAAGTTGTTTTTTTATTTTAGTAATGGCAACGCCATATGGTTCTAGACTCGTTGATTTACGCCAGATAATCGTGTTAAACAATTTTAGATTATAGTTATTCTGATTTAATGGAATTTGTGAAAGATTATAAAACTGATAGCATGTGCAGTGGTTATTCAGTTAAATTATTTAGCATTATGGAAAAAAAGCCTAGCAGTGAAAGTTTGTCATAAAATGATGGCACATGATTGCTTGCTTGTGTTCGCTGGCTGTGAACTCCAGTGTGAAGTCCTGTATGTCAGATGAAAACATCCTGTTGTTCAACATTAGTGTGATGTCATACCGGACCTGAGGTTTGCATGAGTATCCGTTGGCCCATGTCTGGCTTATTGGTGTGTAGACTGGTGGTTCCTCGCTGTGCAGGCAGATACTCTCCGACTTCAGAAGAATCAGCGATACTACTATGTTAGCCAGGACCCCGAAGGGACCTGTTGCCCAGGATGCACGACTAGGACGTGTTAGTAGGTCTTGGCCAGTATAGAACATGGCCTTGGTGCCTTGGAAATACCTCTGCGTCCCATGATGGCACATGTTGAATTATGCTTGCTCAAATGGCCACACTTGTGCCCCTAAATTTGCTTTGCCTATTACAAATAAGCCAAGGAGCATTTAAATAATTAAACTGAAAAGAATAATACTTAAAACCAAATATAAAATAGTGTATACATTGTAATGAGTACCAATGTGCGTCGTGTTTTATTGACTTTTTCCATTTTGTGTGAAAATGATGTGCTTCAAAATATGACGTTTTACTTGTGTGTTTTTTATTTTGCAGGTCCGCATGACCGAATGGGTAAGAACGCGTGTTCTTAAACATCCAGTGTACTGATACTGAGGTTAGCATTCAACCCCTACACCGGACAGTTGGACTTAAATGTTGACCTGTCGACCTTGACTTGGGGACGTAAATTACAAGTACCTCTGAAGTTGGAATGGGTTCGCCTGATGGCAAGGGACACTGTTAATAGGGAAAGCTAATCCACATGCAAAATTCAGTCCATCACTACTAGCTTGAGTTAAAAGCTAGCGGGAGAAAGAAAAAATAGAAGAAAAAAAAATTGTTTTGATGGTGGTAAGGAGCAGTTCTTGTGATATTGGTGAAGAAAAGTTGTGTATTTGTTATTGAGTAAATTTAATTGGATTATCATCAAAGATTGAGGAGTAGTGCCTTAGTAAGTGGAAATTTGAAATAATTGTCATCCGTCTTCAAATGTTCTTTTTTCAAATGTTCTTCAAATATTATCTTTATCCGGGAAGGTTAACCCGGTCAACAAATGCCCGCAGAAGTCAGATGTGTCGGCCTAACGGCACAAGAACACAGCTCTGCAGTAAACAAGAACAATACAATCACGTCCGAAAAAACTCTCCAGATGATTATGAACATAGAAGAATTACTTTTATATTTCTAACCTATAGCAATAATAATAATACTATAACAATACTAACGTGTTCCTTGTTCAATCCCCTTTAATTTGATATATAATACAATATAATTGCTACCATTTTAACCACTTTTAGACCACTATTGTGACATGCCCCTACTTCCCATTTTCTGCCATCAATTTTATCTCTGTTTGGTCCTAAACGCCCTTTTTGTTTGGCAGTGAATCCAGTTATGTTAGTTAAGGCATGTTTTTAGTATTTTTACATGTTACTCAGCTTACTATTTTGATTGTTGTTTTTATTTTATTTTTATTTTTTTTTCGTTTTTATTTTCTCACTCTCGTGAGTTACAGTTCTTCATTAACAGCTGGGGTGTGTGATATTTCTTTTTTTTATTGTTTCTAACCCTAACCGGTAACCGAGTTAACGACTACTCTACTCTACTCACTACTTACTGCGTTGTACTGTTAATTTAATAAATATTAAATAATAATATTAATTTACCATTGAATATTGATTCAAATATGGTTAACAAACACACTAAACTAACTACTCATTAAATAAAGTTTAACTGCGCAATAATAGTCACGACAAATACATATATGATACCTACAACATACGACAACAATAAAATAAAGTAAGCAGTGTTAACTGACTCTACTCAACAAGTCCTACTCACTGAGCGAAATATCTTGAAAGCAGAGTTGAGTTTTCGCTCAGGTGGCGACTTGGTCATCCAACCACTATGTACCACGTTGGTCATCTTGGCGGAGGCCTTTCGCCTCTTCATTCATTTGACTTTACCTTTTTGTAACTATGGGAAAAATATCAGAAATATAAAAGAAAACAAACGCCATTCTATTTACTAAATCGCAAAATCCACTTAGTTACATTTTTTCAATACAGGAATTCAAGCCTCATTTCCGCCTTCTTACGTCATAGCCTGGAATGAGTCTACTCAAGTGGTTGTCGTGTTTTCCCGAAACTATTAGACTATTTATCCGTATGATGCGGGATGTAAATTAGTCGTGAGACTGTCCTTATTTATTTATTGCACATCAGTCCTTCAGTCCTCAAGTGCTCGGATCCCTTCCTCTGTATCTATCTCCCTTTGCGTGTAGTGGTTAACGATATCCAGTTCTGTGTTAGTTTACTATTCATATATATATATATATATATATGTATATATAATTATATATATATTACATAGAATAGTAATATCCCCCCCCCTCCTCTTTGCATAGCGCTCTCGTCAGGATTCATCCCTTTGGCCTTTTCACTTGATGCTCTCGCAGTCTGATCACTGTTGCAGATACGCAGTTGTCTTTTGATGACGCATTCAATGTGTACGAATCATCGTCATCATCATCTTCCACTTCTGCCGTCAAGCGGCGTGGGAGAGGAATGATTTGCGTTCCAGCGCCCGGTGGGCGGCACTGGATAGTGTCATTCCGTGTGGTTGTACAATGTCTCTGATGTCGTCAATCCATTTTCTTCTTGGATGTACGAATGGATGTTGGATGTACGAATGATGTACGAATACGATGTACTTCTTGGATGTACGAATAAGGAAGACAAATATACAGTGCATACGAATAATTAAGACAAATATACCGAGTGTTTGTAAAGTCTCACTACACTTTGTATGTAGAACAAATTTGAAAAATGAAGTACATGACACCATAAAACAGTGTGCTCCACAGTCCATCGTGAAGCAATATGCAGCGAATGGCTGTCGTCTGCTGGAGCCACTCTTTGCACTCCAAACAAAATGGTGTTATCTGAATGTCATTTACTGCCAATATTGTACCTTGCGGTATATGGCAGAGGGGTCTTTGAGCCTGCGGTTAGGATTTTCTTTTCGCCCCCCGACAGAAAAAAATCCCACACCTTACCGAGGGATCGAACGCGGGTCTCCCAAACGAGAGTCCGGCGATCTAGAAACTCGGCCAGCCGCTCCTCAAATATGGTGTTATCAACGGAAGAAAAAGAATTTTGTTGGTTGAACAAGTGTTTTGAAATAGCGGTTGATACACATGGATAGTTGTTCAAAGATTTATAGCAAGATGTCCTAATAAACAACCTCCTCATGGCATTATGGTTAGAAATTTGTTAAAATGTTTCTTGCTAAACGGAAAATGTGGAAGATGCTCCGCGATCTGGTTGGCCTGCTGTGTCTAAAGAAAATGTTTAGATATCCAAGACAGGATTCTGAAAAGTCCAAGCAAGTCCTTAACGAAAATGTCGCGACAGGTGAACGTATCAGTGAGCACAGTGCACAAAATTCGTAAACAACGATTACATTTTCATCCATACAGGATTTTTGTTGTGTCTGAACTAACAGAGTGTGATAATCAAATCCAAAGTCAACTACTCCACGTAGTTTCAAGCATTTTTGCTAAAGTAGAAGAACCAATTCTCGATGTAACATTCTTCTCTGATGAGGCATGATTTCATCTTTCTGGACAAGTTAATAGCCAAAATAATTGTATTTGGAGCACTTTCAATCTCAATGCATTTCATGAAGCGCCTCTATACGATTAGAAAATTGGGGCATGGTGTGTCGTCATTAGAAAACGTTTTATTAGACCAATTTTCTTCAGCAATTGTAATTTTTTATTTTATTTTTTGTGCCAGGAAGATATGCACCCGGGACACACTGACAGGGGAATTTGAAACTCTGAAAATCGCCTTACACCTGAATGGGTACTCCACAGGATTTATAAACCGCACTGCGAACAGCCGAAACTAAAACCCGACGAAACTACAGTCCCTAAACACAATGTATATATAGACAGATGGACGGACGGACAAACGGAGGGACAGACAGACAGACAGACAGACAGACAGACAGACAGACAGACAGACAGACAGACAGACAGACAGACAGAAGACAGACAGACAGATGCAATTCAATTCATTTCAATTCAACTTTATTTTAAACGGGTCACAAATTGGGCACGCAGGCCCGTCTTACATTCGGCCCTTCCAATCACTCATCTTTCGTTCATCAATAGTGCATGATACATTCACATAGGAAAGAACAAAAACATTGTCAAATGAATGTTGTAAACATAAACAATGCAAAGTACCATGTTATAAGGCACATCTCCCACCCACCCAAACATCATCCCACCCACTTACACACACCCAGAGACACATACAAACCCCACCAACCCACCCATTCCCCCCACACATATCTCCCACACACATATCCCCCGCCCACACACTTCCTCCACCCGTTCCTCCAACCCACACATACTCACCCACCCACACAAACAACCCACACAAACACCCGCCACCAACCCACACATCTCGTGCCCACCCACAAATACATCCAAATCCACACACCCATCCCCCACCTACATATCCTCTACCCACCCCCCAACCACCCATCCCCCAATCACACCTCCCTCGACCACACATTCCCCACCCATACACACATCCCCCCACCCCCCCCAACAACCCACACATCCCGCACCCACCCACACATCCATTATCCCCACATACCAGAAAATATCCCCCACCCACACCCACACAGATATCCTCACCCACCCACACACCACACACATCCCCGACCCACACACATACACCCCCACCCACACACCTCACACATATCCCCAACCAATACACCACACATCCCCACCCACATACACATCCCCCACTCATCCACAAACCCACACACACTCACTCACCCACACATCCTCCACCACCCACCCCCACACCCCACCACCCACCCACCAACCACCCATCCCCCAACCACACATCACTCCACCACACATACTCCCACCCACACCCCACCCACTCACACATCCCGCTCCGACCCGCACACAATCCTTCACCCACTTATACATCCCGTACCAACACATCCCTCACCATCTCACTTGATCACCAGCGTCGTGGATCAGCTAAGTGTTCCTGTCTCGACCATGCCATGTGGCCATGTAATCCAGGTATTTACCTCTCGGTCTTCCCCTTGGTCTGTTCCCTTCGATCTTGCCAGTTGTCACCAAGTTCTCCAATTCATTTCTTCTCATAACATGTCCAAAAAATGTTGACTGTCTACGTCTAAATTCTCTAATCACTTTACGATTTTCATTTGTTTCCTGTAATACTTGGTCATTTGTTTTTCTGTCTGTCCATGGAATTGTTTGCATTCTCCTCAGAAACCACATTTCTACAGCCATCAGATGTTTTTCAGCTCGACTGCTCATCGTCCAAGTTTCACATCCATACAAAAGTGCAGGCTCTATGTAGCACCTCAACAATCTTTTTCAAATGACATCTTTTTTATTGGTCAGTATGTTTTTCATCTTGCTAAAGGCTACTTTCGCCATGGCGATTCTTGTTCTAATCTCTTCAAGGCATCTCTCATCAGACGTTATGACTGTTCCGAGATAATTGTACCGGTTCACTTGTTGAAGAATATTCCTATTTACTTGAATATTTCATTGCTGTACTTCTTTCTTCCTAGTAACGACCATAATTTGTGTCTTTTTATAATTTAATTATAACCCCAATTGTTCACTGTGTGCAAGAACCGCATCTATTAATTGTTGCAGATCCTGCTCATTGTCTGCAATCAATATTGTATCATCTGCATATTCAATGTTATTGATGTTTCGTCCTCCAATGATGATTCCATTTATATCTTCTACAGTTCTGAAAATATTTTCACTGTATAGGGAAAACAGATCTGGAGACATCACGCATCTCTGTATCACCCTTTCTTAATAGGCAGATATTGTCCTACTTCATTATCAATCCTTATGGCAGCTTGTTGTTTCCAATATATGTTTTTAACCTAATGTCTTTCCCATCAACTTCCCATATATATATATATATATATATATATATATATATATATATATATATATATATATATATATATATATATATAACACCTCTACATCTGGAACAAGACAAGCTGCAGAAGCTGCCGGATCAGCAAAGCAATGCTCTAATTGTCCGCCTGTCGGAGCTTCGATCCTAGACCGGCCGCCAACCAAGGCTTAGGGCCTGGTCTGCCCTGCCATGACACTTTGTCTTTAGGTTGCATTTCCTCGCACCAGGGTAAGGCTTGTACCCTCCCAATTGCGCTCTTCCGCCCGAAGCCGTTGGCACAATGTTATATATATGTTGAACGGACATTTACAGCGCAAATTGGCCTTATCAGTCACACTCGCTACCGCCATAGTTAAAAGTTATTATGCCTTTTTAGAGCACAAACTATCGTCTGTCAAGACGGCAAGGTGCCAATGGGATATACGACAAACAACTGCATGTTTTATATATATTAAACTAGTTATGTAGTATGCATCTAATGAGATGCAGCGAAATATGATTGGCAATTAATTGTCCGTTAATTGTCTGCCTTAATTATTTACATTCGCAACAGGAAACATTGTTTTGTAACAATGTATACTTCGATAAGAATGCCTGACAAGTTGGACAAATAAATTGAGTAATCATATCGGGTAAAGCAACAGAATCAAGAAATCCTATATCTTTTTGACATGTTCATAATATATGAGACCCAGCATAATGGCCCGATGTGTTTGCTTTTTATCTTCGTTATCAAGTACAGTATCTTGCCGACAGGCGTGGGCGATCAATTTTCTCCGCAGATTGTGATCTCGAGTACAATAATTTGTCTGCGGATTCTTTTTTCTTCGTCCTGATTTTTAAAAAAACAAACCTGTCACGAATCTTATCTCGTTGTCTTCCTTCTTCTTCTTCTCCTTTCGTTCGCCTGAAATATGTTTTTAACTGCAATGTTGTTTCTTGTATGAATCTAACAGTCTTTTTTAGTTCACTCAGCGGTTTATAGAGTTTATCTTCCACTGTTGTCTCTCTAGGCCAGAAGGTTCGCCTGGATATGTTGTAGTTTGGGCAATCCTGGAGTATGTGCTCTGCTGTCTGCGACGCCAAACCACGTGTGCACATGGTTGAGTCACCAATCTTGAATTTTGTATACATGTGGTTGCGTAATCTATTGTGTCCTGTTCTGAGGTCTCAGAAGAATGACCTGTTCTGGTCTGTCCATAACATGGTAGTCGTCTTGAGTAGGGTTTCGTGGCCTTCTGACTGATTTGATCATTCTTTTCTTTTGGTGGTATGTAATGGGCGCATCAGGTTGTTCTTCTTTTGCTCCTTCCTTAGCCAATCGATCAGCTCTGTCGTTTCCGGGGACTCCACAGTGGGATGGTATCCACTGTATGGTGACCTTATGCTGACTGCTAAGTTCAGAAAGTAGTGTCCTTAGAACTGGCAATTTCCCAGACAGGAGCGTTGTCTTCCGATATCTCTCTATTTTTCCACAAGTTTCTCGTTTCTCATAATGTGGCTAGAAAATGGCGACTTCCTCTTGTTGATATGTTGTCTTTCTGTCACAGCCTCCTTTAAAACAGATTTTTATTTTTCGTTCGCTAGTATTGAACTCAAGGATAGTCCACACACATGCTGCTAACCTTTTAGTGCACTCGACTAATTTTTGCTTGTGGATTAGCTTTCCATATTACCAGTGTCCCTCGCCATTAGGCGAACCCACTCCGACTTCTTAGGTACTTGTCATTTACGTGCCCAAGTCAAGGACGAGAAGTCTACATTTTTAATTCAACTGACGTGTAGGGGTTGAACTCGCTAACCCAGCATCAGCACACCGGAAGTTTAAGAGCCAGCACTCTTATCCATTCAGCCATGCTGACTTCCTAATGTAACATACAAGAATTATTGTTCTAACCTCCACTTATTCTTGCTTAACATACATTTCTCACGCGTGTGGTGCTATTTGCCTGGCTGAGTACGAATTATGTCCGTGCCCCACAAATGTGGGTTCAGATGGATGAGAAGCCTGGCTATTGAAGACACAATGGTAGAAGAGGTCTTGCTGGTCGTTATCTAAGTACACTTGATAATTCAGAGAGGCACTGTCGTCATTTGGAGGAGGCAGCTTCAAATCTCAATCTCCCTTGGCGAAACTGCACTTCAAGAGGTGGGATCATCAACCTATTTAGGCAACAATGTAGACAAAGATAGGGTGAAATATAAAGTTAGTTGCATATCCTTTATAGGACGTCGCAGTCAGCCCCAGCATTGTTTGACTGTTTGGGATTTTTTAGCAAGTTTAAGTTCAGTAGTTTGCCATTGCTTTCTGAACGACCGGAACTCATATAATTTTTTATGAAAATTAACGCACTGAGGTCTTCTGTCAAATCACCTTCAGCTGTGTTTTGAAAGCGGTATGCGGGATTACGAATTGCGTCCTTAACACCTCCTCCACAGAGCCGACAAAAATATTTAGAGATATAAAAATATAGAGATATTAAAATAATAATAATAAAGACAAGAGGAACTATCATAGCACTAAGAAGTTCGTAGAAGTCAACAGAAAGTCAACTTAGCACCAAGCTTAGGATATTTAACCCCAGCGTTAACTAAGTATATGGTGAATTTTTTTTATGAGTGCGCAGTTTTTGAAAATATTGCCGTTTCAAGTTTTGTATTTACATATTATATTGCATGAACTCCACAGAGGGCGAATACAAAACTTGGAACGGCGATATTTTCAAATACTGTAGTCATTAAAAATACACGCCGGTTTCCCTGGCCGAGGAGTTAGCAGCTTTCTCCGTAACCCCGAATATTCTCGTGGTTGACGTGAGCGCACGAGAATTGGAAGCGGTTCGAGTCGCGCTAGTGACTTATGAGAGTATGGAGCCGGTCGCTCAGAAAGTCGTGGCGTGCTGATGAGCGTAATCTAGCCTAGGAGTACAGCTGGAAGATGCTGATGTTGACCGCAATATCCTGAAACAGGATAGAAACGCGGACACAAAAAAATAATTAAAAATACACACTGTACTACTATATGGACCAGAAACACGGGGGACAACTAAAAGAATAACTGATAAGTTGCAAACATAATTGATGCCTGCGCAGAATAGTTGAACTGAAGTGGAATGACAGAATCACCAATACAGTGCTCATGGAGAGAAATAAACACATCGTGGCGGTTCAAAGGGTGAAAAAAAAAGAGAAAAAAAAAAGACTCTTGTACTGGATAGAACACCCATAGAGAAACCCCGATGATAGCTTGTATAACTAGACACTCCCTTGTCTGGAACCCACAATGCGAAAGAAATGGTGGGTAACCTAAAAACACACGAAAATAGAATTAAAGACAGAAATGAATAATGCGGGAAGGACATGTTGTGGGGGAGCCAAAATATCGACCAGTCTATGCCATTCCTAAACATTGCGCTCCCATGGAGGAGGCATCTGGGAACGCTATCTATATCTTGGAGATGTGATTTTATAGGAGCATGCTGACAATTATTGAACAACCAAAATGAGAAGCCTAGACATTCTGAGGGAGGCTACGTCGCAAAGACATCTTATCACAAACATCAGAAAGTAGCAGTCATAATTTTGTGGCCACATTATGAGAAGACAAAAGCTAGAACATGCTGTGACAACCGGAAATATTTGTAGAAAGAGAGATAGAGGAAGGCAGCGAGAGAACATTCTTAAATTTTGCTACGTGGTACGGAAGGGGGCAATCAATGAACTGATCCATGCCGTCGGAGATCGTAATTTCTGGAGAAGCATGATCGCCCACGCCAGCCGGCAAGGCTGTTAATGATGAGCTATATCTCACTTGCCGGTCTCCCTGGCGTAGGTTTTAAGAACGTTCTTCGTAACCCCGTATACTCTCGTACGAAACACAGCTGCTCGAGATTCGGCAGCGGATCGCGTCGCGTTGGTTACTTACGGAGGTATATGAGCCGGTCGTTCAGAAAGCAATGGCAAACTACTGAACGTAAAACTTGCCAAGACATCAACAGCAGCTGGAAAATGCTTGGTGCTGACTGCAATGTCATGTAAAGGATATGCCCCCCCCCCCCCCCCCAAAAAAAAAATATCACTTGACTATGCTTCTGAGTCTATGTCTGTCTTACCTCAAGTTATTCGTAAGTTAGCTTATTTATCTGTGTCCATCTTGGCCTGACAATGGCTATATTTAGTTAGACTTTTTCCATATTTAACATAATTAAGCTGAAACAATCGCCCATTATTGTTATACGCCGAAGTAGCGCAACTCATTCTACATATTCCAACACTGTTTTAAAAATCCGACTATGTTTAACTGTTCACGTATTATGTGGTATGTATTATAATAACCGCATTGTTATACGTTTTTTGTGTTCTTGAGAAAGGTTATTATAGCCGAAACGTTGGATGTGTGTTGCGAGATCTTAAGTATTAATTATTATGTTCTTACACGTGATTATGTTATTTTTATGCATTTCCACATCGATTTCTATTCACCCAGCCAGGTCCTCACGGTCTGTTCATGTTTGTCTTTGTTTGTTCTCCGCTCGATCTTAACTCACATATTTGTTTCCCTTTAAATTTTTGTATTCAACCTTTGAAATTGAAATTTGAATAAGATTTTTCACAGACTGAATCTTTCTTGTAACAACATATGGGTGTGAGACACGAACTTTTACGCAATCATTAAAGAAGAAAATCGGATCTTTTAGCTTAAATGTTACAGAAAGGTTTTTAGAGTATCGTGGATCATCCATTGGTGATTGGCACCATGCCGTCTTGACAGACGATAGTTTTTTACACTGTGATATATAGATATATATATCTTCTTCTTCTTCAGCATTCCGAGCCATTGAGGTTCTTTGCTGCAAATACAATCTGTCTCCATTCGTCTCTCTGGTGGACCTTCTCTTGCCAGTCGTTGATTCCAAGTGCTTGTAGGTCTGTATGTATATTATCTCTCCACCGCCTTCTTGGTCTACCTCGGGGTCTACGGTCATTTATTTCCTGAGTGTAAGCGAGTTTTGTTTCCCTATTATCTTCCATTCTTTCTATATGCCCCAGCCATTGTAGTCTATTAGCCTTCATGATACCAGTGATTAGCGGGGACTTAAACAAATCATAAATGTCTTTGTTACTTCTTCTTTTCCACTCTCCACTTTGTGTATCCCTAATGGGTCCAAAGATGTGTCTTAAAATTTTGTTCTCAAAGGTTTGTAACAAGGCTTCGTCTCCTTTCGTTGTACTCCAGGTTTCAGAGCCATACAGCACAACTGGTCTGATCAGTGTTTTGTATATTGTGATTTTGGTGTTACGAGATAGCGCCTTTGATTTTAGTAGATGTTGTAGTGCATAGTATATCTTATTTCCAGAGTTGATTCTAGTTTGTATTTCTTCCCTTATGATGTTGGAGCAGTTGAAGATTGTACCCAGGTATTTGTATGTTTCCGTTCTTTTAATGGTCATATTATCTATTTGTATGTGGCCAGAGTTTTTAGCCATTCCGTCTCTTGAAATTACCATATATTCTGTCTTATCTTGGTTGATAACCAGCCCCATCTGTTGGGCTTTTTCCTTTAAGTGAGTCAATATTTCTAATGTCTTTTGTTCACTTTGCCCTATAATATCTATATCATCTGCATAACCAAGCAGCTTGGATGTTCCTCCAATATCACATTCCTCCTTTACCTTCCTTACAACTTTCTCTAGAGCCAGATTGAAGAGTAGCGGCGATAGTGCATATATATATATATAAAGGCATAATAACAACAACACATGGCAGCTGCGAATGTGACTGATTAGACATGTTCTCCCCCGATGTGTCTCCACCTTGCCGTGGTGGGGGAGCTTGCGTGTCCCATCGACCCCATGTGCTTGCCGATGGATGAAAACTACATATCGGACGGCTCGTGGGATAGGGACCAGACTAAGAGAGACACAACCTGCTGCTCTGCAGGTGACTGGGGATAGCAGTCAAAATTTAAGCTCCGGCGCACGAAGCCACAATCTTGGTCCAGATACTTACACAAACGCCTCCGCCGATAATGGAGGTGAGATACTGGGCACGCTACATGCCCAGTTCAGATACTTGTCCGAAGGCTCTCAGGTGGGGGATATGAGGGATCCCCGGATGAGAGGGCCTGGCCGTTTCTCGCTCACTGCTGTACGGAGGTAAGGTGCTGAGCCGGCAGCACATGTAGCCTACCTCGTGAGCGAGTACTAAAAGGTAAAAAAAAACACCTCGGTCGCACGTTCCGATGAAAGTCTTTAACCGTACTCATGGAGTGAGTGTAGTCAATGGTGGAAAATTGTCTCGATGACACGAAATGGAACGCCTGGCTTGCGAATCCATTACGTGGCAGACCAAAGGAAAAGCTTGCTGTGTGGAAGTCGAAATAAGAGTCTAACTTGTCTCGAACCTGAGGAAGGCTAACCTCATTAAAAATGCCCGCTGAAGCCGGAAGTGTCAGCCTACGGGCGGCAAAATAAAAATGGCACTACGCAACTACGTCCGAGTGAAAAGTCTTTCGTGACCGGAAAAGCTCTAACTAGTCTTCCCTCGTGCTAGGAAAATCTACCTTGTTTCCGAATGCCGCTCTTGCTCGGAACAGCTCTGACTAGGTAGTTCTCCTAATGTCCTTCGTGCCTGGAACAGCTCTGAAGGGCACAGAGACAAGCACATGTCCGAACCGAAAACTCGCTGAGTGGATACCGTCTGCAGACTGGCCTGGTTTGTGCGGGAGCGGCCCGTGGTGAAGGAACGCCCAATATGTTGAAGTGAGGATTTCAAGCAGCCATGAGCAGGACGTGACGATTCCCTCGGTAAGATCAGGACCAGGGCGCTATGTGTCGGCCCTGCAAATATGGAAGCAGCCTTGGATGGCGGAAAATGCTATGGACTGTCCCTGCCTTCCTCTGAGGGATGACCGTTGTCTTCGACCGTTCCAACTTGGCCAGCTGGGTTGTAGATGGCACCACAAAAGTGAGAGTCTCCCAGGAATGCTACCTGGTCAAAAAAGCACGCTGTCGTCGGATGTGTTGGCCTACGGGTTTCGGCTCACGGGCGCATAACAGACACACCGCAATCACATCTGAAAAAACACTCCGGATGAACGAAAAGAAGAAGAAGAAGACATGTTCGTTCACAGTGAATGCATGTGAACACATGGTCATTTTCACCATCACCCACAATCTTACGTCGTGGACCAAGAAAAGACAAAATGCGCACACTACGCAGGATATGGAAATCAAAGACATCTAGCTCTTAAACAGTATCATATCTGGGAAACTGAAATACTTTGACCTCATTAATCGACATAGTGGGGCTGTAAGAACAGTGGTGGATGGCGTGGTTCCTGTAAGAAAAAAGCAGGTGTGGACCAGGATGAAGAAGGACCTAGGACGCTGCAGACAAATTTGGCATGCAGATGCATGAGGCAGGAGAAATGGCCAGAGGTTGAGATTGTTTTCGCGGGTCGTAATGAGAACATTGGTCCGCAGAGGACCTACTACACCAGTGGTTCTCAACCGGTGGGGTATTCCCCCCCCCCCCAGAGGGAATTTCAGGGTTTCCAGGGGGGGGGGGGGGATTAAGATTATTTCAAGATCGCGTTAATACAAGAACCGATTACTTACTATTGTTTTCCCCTTCATACTGTACGGTTCTGTACGTCTCACCCTTCTAAGATTCAATTTATAAAGTAAGTAGACCCACAAATCATGTTTTATGTGGACGTCTAGACTTGTTTTAGTATGTGCTATTAAATTAAGCTTCCATTATTACGTATACTGTGTAGAGCGGGGGCGGGATTATTAGGTAGGAAATACGAAAGGGGGGAATGACGCTCTGAAAATATGGTGAAGGGGGGCACGGGCCAAATTTTTAGGTAGGAAATACGAGGGGGGGGGGGGGGGTGTGACGTTCTGAAAATATGGTGAAGGGAGGCACGGGCCAAAAAAGGTTGAGAACCACTGTACTACACGAAGATGATATATTATAACACAATCAGTGGAGGTTCATAATGTATAATAATCGATCACAGAACAGTATATGTTTTGTTGACAACACCGACGCCATTGGACATCACAGAGCAAGTATATTGTATATATTAGGCAGCGGGTTAAACTCCTACATCGGCCAATTGGGCTAAAATGTTGACTCCTCGTCTCTGACTTGGGGACATAAATTACAAGTACCTCAGAAGTCGAAGTGGGTTCCCCTGACGACGAGAGACATTGGTTATAGGGAGAGCTAAACCACACGTAAAAATCAGTTCAATGTACTAGAAGTATTAACTGGTGACTGGACTGCGCTTTAGTCCAAAGCGAGCGAAAGCAAACCAAAAAGCTGTTTCTGTGTAGATAGCGGGACGAGGTATATTCTAAATGCCCTTGTATTACATAAATTTCGTCCACAGTACAAATATATTAACAAGAAGCAGAAACACAAACCAACTGAATAACATAAATGGAATGCTTGCGGCGTAGTAGAAAATCCCGCCGTGTAATCTGTGCATCATGAGGTTTCTGTTAGTCGGGTATGGTATCTCGTTTCCGCGAATTATTCCGCGAAGTTAATTTTTAACACCCGACGGGGGGAAGTCAAAGGGGATGGGGAGAGTAAGACCTGGTTAACAATGTTGTCCTCGTACGCGACATCCCGACCGACAACCCGCCTTTGGGATTGCGGACAGAGTGAACTTGGTGCACTGTGTCACAAGATATCAGGTATCTTTCTGACAGTTCAAGCGAAAACCAATTTATTTTCATAGGTCGTTTAACCATTGTAATCTAATTACCCTCTTTGGACAACAATCATTTTCAATGAGCAGGATCTGCAACATTTAGTAGATGCGATTGTTGCACACAGTGAACAATAAGGATTAGAATTAAATTATAAGAAGGCACAGATTATGGTCGTCACTAGGAAGAACTAAATGCACAATGTAATATACAAGTAAATGGGAATATTCTTAACAAGTGAATCGGTACAATTATCTCGAAACAGTCATAACATCTGATGGGAGATGCCTTGAAGAGATTAGAACAAGAATTGCCACGGTGAAGGTAGCCTTTTGCAAGATAAAAAACATACTGACCAATAAAAAGATGTCAATTGCTACGAGAAAAAGAGTGTTGAGGTGCTATATACTATATAGAGCCTGTATCTGTACTTTTGTATGGATGTGAAGCGAGGACAATGAGCGGTCAAGCTGAAAAACATCTGATTGTTGTGGAAATGCGATTTCCGAGGAGAATGCAAAGAATACCATGGACAGACTGAACAACCAACGACCAAGTCCTGCAAGAAACAAATGAAAATCGTAAACTGGTTAGAGAAATTAGACGTAGACAGTCAAAATTCTTTGGTCACGTTAAGAGAAGAGATAAATTAGAGAACTTGGTGACAACTGGCAAGATCGAGGGGAAGAGAACAAGGGGAAGGCAGAGAAGTAAATACCTGGATGGCTTAGCCATGTTGTATATTCGAGACAAGAACACTGAGCTGATCCACGACTCTGGTGATCGAGTGAAATAGCGAATCACGACCGCCCACGCTTACTGGCATGGCACATGATGGATAGATGAATGTAGCAGGATGTAGAGAAACCGTACCGATAGCCAATCGTCTGGCTGTGATAAAGATAGCAGAACTGATCAAACTGAAAGATGACAGAAGCCGAGTCATTACGGTCATTACCGTAGTTGCAGTGGTAGTAGTACTGGCACTGGTTGGTAATTTTAAGATCTAATATAAATAAGTTGATTACACATCGTAGATATTTTGCTACCTTTTTTAACATACTTTACTTACCGTAGATATTTATATGTCATGAACTATAAATAAACTATAAATTTCATGTAACAACATTTTGTGGAATAGGAATAATCCGAATATCCATGAATAATAATGGAATAATTAATATTCAATAAATAGATATTAGAAGGTGTATGGTGTATCATATGCAGGTGTCTCAGGTGTGGTTGTGAAGAATTTAATGAATAATTATTAATTATTTTTATTTTTTATTTATGGTATGATTGCTTGCTTGCGTTCGCTGGCTGAGAACTCCAGCGTGAAGTCCTGTATGTCGGATGAAGGCATCCTGTTGTCCAACATCAGTGTGATGTCATACCGGACTGAGGTTTGCGTGAGTATCCGTTGTCCCATGTCTGGCTTATTCAAGTTATTGGTGTGCAGACTGGTGGTTCCTCGCCGTGCCGGCAGATACTCTCCCACTTCGGAAAAAATCAGCGATCCTACTAGTACTACTACGTTAGAGGACACTGAAGGGACTTGTTGCCCAGGCTGGCACGACTAGGACATGTTAGTAAATCTTGGCCAGTATTGAACCTGGCCCAGGCGCCTTGGAAACACCTCTTATGATTAATACTCCTTATATTTATTTTTAATTTAATCACTGGTTCAACATTGCGAATTATATGTCTTGGGTGTATCCTCAGTTATTTTGTTTGTTATATTAACTTAAGGTAATAAGATTTTAATAAAGTGAAAATTATGACGAGGAAGCATAGCACTGAATTATGATTAATTTCGACCCGTGTTAATGATTTGAGTGATATGATAAGTGATAAGTGTAGCCACTTTAGTAACATTTTCTAAATTGCTTTTTAATTGTAATGTCGTAATAAGTGTCGTCCCTGGGGTGAGGGGAATCAACACCCACATTCTTTTAACCCCATATCATTATCTTGAGGATCTTCTGGATTTCTGTCCACAACACCCCATCAGTCCTTGGATCACTCTCTCTCTCTCTTTCTCTCTTACCACTGGACCATGCCCCCTCTCATTCTTTTCCAAAACATACTACACAACTCTAGCGTCTAACAAAATGACAAATTAATTTAATAAAGAAAAGTGTCAGGTATGTGCAAAGTGTATGTGTAGAATGTCTGTCGTATAATCTAGTGTTTATGCAGAATCAGACCGAACAGCTCAGGATCAAAGTCTGCTTCATCACAGTACTGGCCACACAACAGCACCATAGATCAAGTACAGAAGGACCTCACCAAATGATGCGTCTCCCCGGCCAGATGTCGACTTCCTCCAGTGGCTCTTGGATAGTCCGGATGCCTGGTCACCAATAGTGGATATAGTCCAATACTGACCATGAATCTGACACACAACAGCGTAACTAATATGTCACTAAAAGTTCTGTGCTCTGATAACACTTGTACAGTAAAATAATGTTTACTGTCAATTTGAAACTAAATGTTAGTAGTTAATTTCTCACCGGAATTCACCAATTGGAAAACACAATGTTAATTTTCAAGTTCTCTATATAACTACTATTGTTCCTGTTACTGGTGGTATTGTAAGTATCTTCACTCTACTATGATGAGAACTACCACTGAGTAATCACTCTTATATGATCATCGGTTCCCGCTCAGCAGAGGCCAGGTTCTTGCAGACCCTCTGGATTATGGGCCCAGTGCAAAAGCCCGCTGAGTAAAAACTTCCTTCAATGATCGAGCCATAATCATTCTTCTATGACTTTTTTGCTAGCTTTTTTGGAAAACATAGTGGAACCTGTTGAAGAAAGAACACACCTGGTGAGAGCAACCCGATTCCGACCTTTATTAGGTGAGTGTAGGCCGACGGCCGCACTCAGATATATAACAGAGAACTAAACTCTGTCATAAGGCAGAGGAGCTCATCACATCGGTCTGAGTCATGGTAAGACAAGGAAAGACTAAAGGAAAAGTGCAGAAACCCAGTAGATACCCTACTGGAAGATCCTACCACTTTACATTTCCTTCCATCCCCCCAACCATCCTCAATCTCCCTAAATATCATCCCACTACATTGTTCTTAACTCACTGAGTTAATTGATATCTCACACTAGCTAGTTTAAGCAACGCGATAGCCTACTGCTGCCTACGCTCCTACTAATACGTTCTCATAACGCACATTACTACACTCGATTCCTAAGAATAATCTAATTTGGGTCTATTTAATTAAATACCATATGTTTATTCCTGTTTGAAATTGAGACTACTAAATCACACAATGGATAAATGTCCGCCGATGTAAATCAACATTAGACACTGTAGTCTCTCTCCATAATCAAACCAGGAATATCACACACGTCCGTGTTGCTTCACAACATTTGGTCGACTCCCGCCAAAGTTGTTTGTCCAGACTGTTTTAATACTGTGTCTGAATGACATCACAAATCTGACTAGACACTAGGCATTGAGAATCTATTTTTTCTCTCCTTTTTCGACGCAATGTAAACCGGCCAGCTGTCCCGCTTTCATCTGGAGACTTGTCCCGGTACTCCAAAAAGTCTTGCCGGCCTGTAATCTGGAGAATCTTTTCCCCACAACAAAAGATCTTGCCGACTCCATCAGGACAGTCTGTCTCCAACATCAAAGAATGACGGCCGCCTGTAGACGAATGGCGCGACAGTCTTTCATCGATCGACAACACATCAAAGAATGACGGCTGCCTGTAGACGAATGGCGCGACAGTCTATCATCGATCGACAACTCCAAGAATTTCCGCGACATATATAACCTGCATAGTTGGATATACCAGTTGTGCTGTATGGCTCTGAAACCTTGAGTACAACGAAAGGAGACGAAGCCTTGTTACAAACCTTTGAGAACAAAATTTTAAGACGCATCTTATCTTTGGACCCATTAGGGATACACAAAGTGGAGAGTGGAAAAGAAGAAGTAACAAAGTTATTTATGATTTGTTTAAGTCCCCGCTAATCATTGGTATCATGAAGGCTAATAGACTACAATGGCTGGGGCATATAGAAAGAATGGAAGATAATAGGGAAACAAAACTCGCTTACACTCAGGAAATAAATGACCGCAGACCCCGAGGTAGACCAAGAAGACGTTGGAGAGATAATACATATACAGACCTACAAGCACTTGGAATCAACGACTGGCAAGAGAAGGTCCACCAGAGAGACGAATGGAGACGGATTGTATCTGCAGCAAAGAACTTCAATGGCTCGGAACGCTGAAGAAGAAGAAGAAGAAGAATAGTTGGATATCTCTTGAAAAACAAATCCAACAGTACCTTTTTCAAGTCTGTAGGTCTATTCTAAGCCGAGATACTGTTTGTGTGTCAGTTTATCATTTAAAATAAACAAATAACAAAAAAAGATTTTGACCATTTCACAAAGTGGACCTACAGACTCACATCACTGTTTGTAACATGGATGCCAAGGGAGATTACAATTGCTGATGGTTTCTAACTAAAGGGAAGATAACTCCCAATATTTTATATACACACACACACACACCCACCCACCCACACACACACAGAGCGATGTATACACGGTCATGCTGTGATGACGTCAGTTAGCACGAGGCCATGAGCATAGATTCATTTTGACCATGTTAAAAAGTTGCAAAATTATCAATGATCTTGTCCTTGTTGAGTGATGAAAAATTACACATAAATACAATATTGGGTGTTGAATGTACACATGCATTCATTATCATGTTAGTCACTCTGAATACTCCATAACATTATTAAATGGCCATTGCTGGAGTATAACAAGGAAAACAGCATGCAATATTCATAATTTCAGTGTGAAATTGACTGCCAATTTAAACGGTCAAAAATTTCAAAATACACTTAAAAATGGATGCTAAATTTATTAATACATTGTAGAACAATATAATACGTCTCATAAAACGGTATTTACGGGTTTACTTACCACTTAGAATTGGTAGCCTGGTTCTTCGATATAACAAGGATTCCCGAAGCGCCAGAAATGCAGAACGCAAAGCTAGGTCTGAGTTAAGTCGTGATGAAATGTTACCCAAAAATAAACCACCCCGACCGTATAGTGTGATGAAACATTACACATAAATACTACAATTGATGTTGAATGCAAACATGCATTCATTGGCACGCAAATCGCTGTGAATATTCCATAACAATATTAAATAGTCATCGCTGGAGTATGACAAGGAAGCGGCTATTTCCCGCCATTGAAATATCACATTAACAGCATGCGATCTTCATTTTAGTTTGGGATGTCCCTCCCAACTTTAATAGTTGAAAATTACACAATTTACGTAAAAATTGATGCTAAATCTAATAATACATACTAGAGCAAGCAAAGACATCTACATAAAATGTGACTTACAGGTCTACTTATGTCTTAAAAAGTCACTCTGTATCTCTGTGTAGGAAAAGAATTCCAGAAACACGAGATGTGCACAACGTAAACCCAAGTGGGAAAAACTATTTAAAGTAATCGGCCCCTTTCTTAACGTGATCTTGAAATAATCTGGAAATTTAACATAATGAGTACTTTTAAGCCTCCTGAAATTGGAGACACAAAAAATAGTTGCAGAACAAGTCCGCAAATATATTTCCGGTGAATTTCAGCAATCTAAATCATAGTGGCTAGATTTATTACGATCCATCCGATCTGATCAGACTATCAGACCAGAAACCTCTTGTTATGCTTACTACCAGCGTATGGTCAGATGATCTGGAAAGCAGTTTGATGCCTTGGAAAGCACAGATTGATGCCCTGGAAAGCACAGATGGATGCCCTGGAAAGCACAGATGGATGCATTGAAAAGCATAGATTGATGCCCTGAATAGGCTGGCATTGTATTATTAAAATGGTGAAAACTGAATCATCTCTTAACACGGAAAGTTGGCAGCAGAGTATGTTGGCAATTTCTAATGCAATGCTGTATTATGTATACAAATATAATTCAATGGCTAAACCAAAAGATCAGATTCTACAAGTATCCACCAAAAGTGGGGAGAATGATGGATCCATAGGCATCCCCATATAACCACAGCATGGAATGAAATATGGACTTTAGTATCAGCCCAACAGCTAAACTGGCTGTTTGTTTGTTTTAACAAGGTCATGGAGAATGAAGATTCACATAAGAATACCATTGCATTACAGGATGATCAACAGTGTCCTCTCTTGGCAAATAAATTGTCAGAAGATTCATGCCAGAGACAACCCCACAGAGCTGAAAAAATCAAGTTGATTGTTCCAGAGATGTACCTTTGACATATCTCCAATGGTCCAAAGGTAAAAATAAAATTCTCGTCCACCAATGAAAAGTCAGAATGATATAAACTCAACAGTACACTGTCCCTAGTGCTCGAACTGAGCTGACACAAACACCATTGGAAGAGAAATTAGGAAAGTTCAGAGAGATCATATACCTCTATTATCTGCACAAATGTAGGGGCTGTAAGAGGAGGAAAGTCAAGATTTACGCCCAGGAAAGACTGGCATTGCTGTATCCCAGTGGTAAAATCTGACTTCTTTCTTACCATTAGAAGCCAACAGCAGACTGGGTTGGCATACATTGAGAAAACCTGAGAAAAGTATAACTAGAATGGCCTTTGTCTGGAATCCACAGAACAAAAGAAATAGAGGAAGAAAAAGGAAACACACATATGGAGAAGAGAAGTAGAGACCTAAATGAATAAAATTAGGAAGACATGGACAGAGCTGCATTGAATAGCAAAGGATAGGATGGCTTGGATTGAGTTGGTCAAGGGTTACGCCTACATATGGGATATAGGGTGAAAGAAGAAAAAGAGGTGGAGGAAAGTCACCAGTCCACAGAAGAGCAAGCGACAAGAGCTAATCGAAGATGTGACAACATGAAAAAACTATGCTCAGAAATGGTTGAAATCAAAACCAGAAGTGAGAGTGAGAAAGAGGGTCTGCGGGAGGTGTGGCAGCACCTACAAAGTAAGCATTGTACTCTTTGTAAAGCAGAATAGTCCTGCAGGAAAAGGAAGAGAACACTGTAGGTACAAGAAAAGTTCCTTTGGAAACCATTCCAATTTGCAGTTTTTTACCCATGTCTAGTGAAGCCCACCGGTAAGAGTAATAACACTGTAACCTACCAAGAATGTCATAAGAAGTAACTAAGGAAGTTTGGCCATTTCAGGTGATTACTTTCTTAAAAGGCTGCAGTAAGTGTTGTCTTTCAAATGTACTACCGCGCTGGATGGGGTACTGGTGCACGATATGAGGCAGATGTGGTCAGGGTCCTTTATGATCATGTGTCTAGTGTGGGAGAACAGATAAATCATCAAGGCCTGAAGAGAAGTGATATTACAGGATCTGGCTGACACTCAGCACTCTGAAGAAAGACTATTCATTAGATCAGTGGTTCTCAACTGGTGGGGAATTCCCCCCCCCCCCCCCCCCCCCCCCCCGGGAATTTTAGGGTTTCCAGGGGGGGGGGGATGAAGATTATTTCAAGATTGCATTAATACAAGAACCGATTACTTGATATTGTTTTCCCTTCATACTTTATGGTTCTGTACATCTCAGCCCTTCTAAAATTCATTTTATAAAGTAAGTAGACCCACAAATCACGTTTTATGTGGATGTCTAGACTTGTTTTGGTATGTGCTTCCATTATTAAATATACTGTGTAGGGGCAGGAGCTAGAGGAGGGAGGGATTTAGGTAGGAAATATGAAAGGGGGGAGGGGGGGGGATGACGTTAAAATTTGGTGAAGGGGGGCACGGGCAAAATTTTTGGGTGGGAAATACGAAAAAGGGGGGGGGGGGTGGAGTTTTGAAAATATGGTGAAGGGGGGCATAGGCCAAGAAAGGTTGAGAACCACTGCACTAGATGGACACATGATCATACTGCAAATGGTACCATTAGTACTTAGATCCTTCGCTGGTTTATGATATGATGACAGTCTCATCATCTCATCTTGTTCCTCTTGTACCTTGCGGTGTCGAGGTGAAGTATAAACAGCAAGTACGTGCCCTTTTATAGGCTTCATATATCGAGATTCCCATGGACTTTGTTATTCCCTCTATCCATCGTTTACATGGTCAGCTTCTTCCTCTGGTTCCATTAGGTCTGTACATCATTTCTTGTTGTTGTATGCTGTCAGTTGGTAGCCTAGTTAAATGGCCGAACCATTTAACTTGCTGTTTTTTTAATGAAATCTAGCACCGCTACTATAACCCCGACTTTAGTCCTGATTTCATCATTTCTGATTGTCTCTCTTCTTGTACATAGAGTATTCTTCTCAGAAATCTCATTTCTGTTGTTATTTTTCTTTTCTTTTTTCTCTGTCATTGTCCAGGTTTGGCATTGGTAGCATAGAGTTGGTAGGAAGATTGTGTTGTAGAGCGCTTATTTAGTACTATTCATATGTGTTTGTTCTTTAGTATTGGTGCCATTTATCTAATGAGTTGGTTTGCCTTATAGCATCTGTTTTTGACCTCATCTTCTGATTTGCCATTTTATAATATTATACTTCTTAAGTTCTTGAAGCTCGCTCCCTGGTCTAGGAGTTACACGACTTCCTCCATAATCCCGTATAGTAACGTGATGTTGCGTGAGAATCGGTAGCTGTTCTCTTCACGCCGGTAACTTACGGGGTATGTGAGCCAGTCGCTCAGAAAGCAATGGCAAACTACTGAGCGTAATCTTGCCAAGAAATCAACAATCAGCTGAAAGATGCTGATGTTGACAGCAATGTCCTGTAAAGGATATGCGGAAAAAAAAGAAAGTACTTGAAGCTCTTTACTTGTTTGAGGGGGTGTTCTTTTAGATGAATCTGTGTTTTTATTTTTCTTTGGTTATAATCATTACCTCAGTTTTACTGATGCTAGTTTTCATGTTGTGTTGTCTTACACACTTCGTTTAGAGAATTTATGCGGACTTTTTTTTAAGCTTTTAGTGCTTGATCGTCCACAAATAAAAGTTCTTAAATGATGTAATTTGCCATTGGTTCTTCTTCATGTTCTGTTATTCACGTACAGAGTATGTATGGGAGTGTCCAGAGTGCTGTAATATCAGTTCTTAACTCAGCTCAGCTCAACTTTTTGTCCCACTAGAAGACAAATAACACTGGGTTAAGGTGATCTCTCCTCACCTCCTAGAGGTTCACGGTCTCTGCTGTGATGAGTCTGCTGAAGGCCACATACCTTGCTTGCTTTGAGACCGAAAGGGAGTCATAATAAATACCCACATTGATGGTAGACATTCAATACCCAAGCCTTGCACTCACACTTGAAGACCTAATGTGCATGATCAAAATGAGTGTGCTGCTTGCTTAATGGTATAGAAACAAAACTGTTGTCACCATTCTTCATGTCATATTAGAGTGAGCAACTTGAATGTCAGATTCGTGAAACTATAGCACAATCTATTGCTGTGGAACTGTACCCTACTTCTCTTATGTCATCAAGACTGCACTGAGATAATGATACTTTTATCAAATGCTCCAGTAGTATCACATCATGACAATAAATATACATCATGGTTATTTTGGCATGATACACAAAAAATAGCTTTATTTATTGAACTAATGAACGAATGAACAAACGAAAATCTTTATTTTCAAAGGGTTGAGAATTGGGCACGCAGGCCCATATATCAGGCAGAAGAATCTCCAAAGTTGTGGATTATTTTTTCTGACCAGAGCATGTCAACCCAGCCTCATAAGATGAGTACCAGATAATTTTCAGAACTTTCTGATAATTGTCTGGACGGAAATGATGGAAACGGAAGGAATTTGTCATGCCACCTTGTGCTATAACCTAGCATATGTGAAATTCTAACCCTTCACATACATATGTTAGTATACATCACAGGATTACTTTAACCTTTATTATATGTAATTCATAGAATATTGTAAGGCAATGCTACATTTACATTTGTTTCTTACTTTTACTTTCAGGAATGATACAGTTTCTTCAACCAACAAGTTTATGTTTAACGGAGTTAACATATTTTGCCAGAATATACAGACTGGGTTAGAATTTTACAGTCGGCTGGAATCAAGTTGTTAATAATGTCAACTGGTGCGTGTGGTGGTTCAGAAAACTGTAGCAACAATGGACTACTAGATATATCTTGTCAAACAAGCCGAGAAGATGAAGTACCTAATGTTAGCAGTTATATCAGAAATGACACAAGTACAAACGGTAAGACAGCTGAAGTATCTAATGACAAAATAACTTCAGATTCAAGAAACAGCAGCACTGTTGATAGTGAAGATGATGAAAATGTGTTTGGAGTTGATAATAGTGATATGAAATGTAGACAATCGGGTGAGTGGGATTGCCAGAGGTGCACTCTTCTGAATTCTGACAGTTGTCACCACTGCAGTGTGTGCGGTTCTCCTCGTCACATACGTCTTCCAACCCTGTCCGATCTAGAATCAGATCATCATAACATCCTACCAGAAGCCCCTAGTGACATCTGCCCTCATTGTAATAAAGCTAAAGATAATGGATCATGCTGTGGAGCTGGCTCAAGAAACTCCACTCCTCAAACAGTTTCAAATATATGCAATTCACAAAACTTATCTAATGGTGACACACCAAAAGATCCTTCCATGTTTAAGCTGATAGGTAATGTGGAGGAGTGGTCATGCACCATCTGCACATTTAAGTGTAACCCACATTGGGAAACGAATTGTCAGGTTTGCAGAAAAGCTAAAATTAATCCCAAGAAATCAAAAACTGAACAACTTAGAGTATCTCCACCTAGTCCTATAGATATAAACAAAGACAGTGTAACCTACGTACATCGGCCCAACAAGGACTCACTTATACAACATCCTCGCCAGGAGTCATCCCAGTGGGATTGCCGGAAATGTACTTTCAAGAACTCAGCAAAACATGGCTGGAAGTGTGCCGTATGCGAGGAGTTTCACCAGACTTCTGTCTTGCAATTTTGGCAGTGTGTTCAATGCACTTTACATAATGCAATGAGTGATGTTGTATGTAAAGTTTGCAAGGCTCGTAGACATGATACTGCTAATGTTTTACCGGAAAGGGCACTCAACAGAAGTGTGACCTCATCTGCCGTTGCCAGTACCAGTAGAGAGGAGATGGTCGCTAACAACGGTGATGTTTTTGCTGATGGTGAACCACATTCCTTATTTGAATTTCACAGACAGGAAAGTTCTTTAACTGAGGAAATTCGCATTATTGAGGAGAGAGAGGCTACCGAGCTCTGTCAGCAGATAATACAGCATTGTAAAGAGGTAACTAAAATATGATTGTTTTATTTATATATATTTTTTAGTTGCATATCCTTTACAAGACGTCGCAGTCAACCCCTTCGCCCAGGAGCTGGCATATTTATAT